>JAKZAN010000002.1:12950289-13231878 GCA_023053545.1 Lepidurus packardi
TAATGGTGCTTTTGTTTTATTTAAAATCATTTTTAGGGCCATGGAACTTGCCGTTGGTGGGTTATTTGCCCTTTTTGGGTACGCGTCCGTACGTTACTTTGAAGGAATTGTCCAAGAAGTACGGGGATATTTATAGTATCAATTTGGGCGGCTACCGATCCATAGTGTTGTGTTCTTATGAATTGATTAAAGACGCCTTGAAGGAAGAAGCCTTCGCGGGTCGTCCGCTCTTCCCTTTTGTGAAATTCCGATCCGATAACAAAGGTATGAGACGCTTATCGAATTGAAGTACTCTGATTTCCGAGTAAAACAATTTTATGAGTGTAGGGATACTGTTCGCCCAAGGAGATACTTGGAAAGAAGTACGTCGTTTCACTTTGAGACATTTGAGAGATTTAGGATTAGGAAGATCAAGTCTTGAGAGGCCAATCCAAGAAGAAGTCCTGGAATTAGTGGAATCCTTCAAGTAAATATATCGATAAATTATCAAATTTTGAAGTTGGTAATAATTTGAAAGTTATTCTCGTTCAGGCAGGATGTTGGAAAGTCGATAAGCTTGAATAAGACGTTCAATTTGGCGGTACTGAACGCAGTATGGACCATGACGACCGGCAAAAGGTTTGACCTAAGCGATCCCAAGGGCTTGATCCTTGTAAATGAACTGAACAGGTATTGGTTTCACTGTCAAGAAAAGCAAAAGCATTATATGCCTTTACTAATGTACTAGACCTTATATTCCAGAACTTTAAGTCAAGGGGATACTGCCCGAGCATCTGATCTTATTCCTGGAATACACAGGGTGATAGGATACTCTGCTGAAACCCGTCAGGCTATGTCGAACAACAAAGTCGCCATTACAGTAACCTTTTTCTTAACTTAAATCTCGAATAAACTAAGATTTGTGTTAAGGAAATCATCAATGAACATAAGCGAGTTCATAAAGAAGGTGATACGAGTGACTTCATGCACGTGTTCTTGAATAGAATGGAAGAAGATGAAAAACAAGGCATATCTTCACCGTTTACTGGCGAAGATGGAAGTAATTTTACTTTATTTCCAGCAGGGAAAAGCGAATTTACTAATAGCAGGTCTGAAAAGTGAACAATTTGATGGTGAGCACCGCAGATTTGTTCATTGCTGGATCAGAAACCACTTCCACTACCCTCTTGTGGCTTTTCTGGTTACTATCCACTCATTCCGATGTCCAAGAAAAAGTCTATCAAGAACTAGATGCAATTGTTGGAAAGGAACGCTTACCATCCTTTGACGATAAGGCTAGGTTACATTTAAACCAATTATATATAAATCGTTTTCTTGGTGATGTAAAGATTAACTTTCTTAAAATTAATATGTTTGAATAGCTTGCCTTACACTGAAGCGGTGCTGATGGAATGCCAAAGATATGCTTCGTTGGTTCCTTTAAGCGTCCTGCACTGTTGTGCAGAAGATACAAGTATTAGCATCGTTACATAAGTTTAAAAACTTATAAACCAATCCTTCGTTTAATTGGGTAGAGTTTAAGGGGTACGATATTCCCAAGGGTACCGTTGTGATACCCAACTTGTATCAGGTTCTACGCGACCCAAGATATTGGGAAAAACCAGATGAATTTTATCCTGAACATTTCTTGACCCCTGATGGCAAAGTTAAACGTGTTGAACAGCTAATACCGTTTTCTTCAGGTTAGCAATATTTCTTCTTAGGAAGTATTCATCTTACAGTAATTTTTTTTTAATTTATTTTTTTCAGGAAAGAGACTGTGTATCGGAGAAGGATTGGCTAAACTTGAACTGTTTCTTTTCACTACATCTTTGTTGCAGCAATTCAAGTTCACGTTGTCGGACGATCAGCCAAAGCCATTGTTGCGTCCACCCCTTGCGATCATTCTTACTCCTCAGCCTTACAATGTTGTTATAAAGCTTCGGATCTAAGTAAACGTAAAGAATGCGTATTGTACTTATTGTCTCAGTAATCAGAAGAAGTACTCTAATAAGTAGAATAGAAAATAAATGAGAGTAATATTTGCGGGTAAAATTTCTATATTTATAGAAATAAATAGTACATTTGTTCAGATTTAATATTGGGCGGGGGCGACGTATGCGGGGGCGACGTATGCGGGAGCGACGTATGCGGGGGCAGCATAGGTGGCGGGTTTGTATGCGGGGGCAGCATAGGTGGCGGGCTTGTAGGCGGGTTTGTATTCGGCGGCATAACTGCAAGAACCCAGATGTTAAACGTATTTTCTTGGTTTAAATGAACATTTTAGCTCCACTTACCCGTCGTATTTAACATCAGCTACCAAACCATATCCGTTATCGCTGTAAGTAACGGTCTGGGTACGGCCATCGGGCAACAAAACCTTGTAGGATCCAGAGGTGGTCTTACCGTCACTGTTCTGGGAGTGAGAATAGTGGTTGTAAGATGGCTGGTCATCGACGGCCCAGTTGAAGCTGTGGGGAGCAGCCTGTTAACAAAGCAACATATTGTTACTATTGCTATTATTGAAATGGCTTTAAAGACGTACGTAAGTTTCGTAAGTCTTGGCGGGGTACGCTTGCTGGTAAGCAGGCTTGTTGTACACCTCAACGGCGGCGGCCGCGGCGACCAAAGCTACGAGGATGATGACCTGCAATGGATTAAAGAAGACTTTCTTGACTGTGCTTTAAAATTATTAGTAACATTTTTACCTTCATGGTTGGAAGAGGATTGGTATTCAGCTGGGGATGAACTGATACTGGCTTCTGCTCCAGCTTCTCGTTTTATAGTACTTGAGAGAGTTACCCACAAGGTCGGCGGGTTTGTTCTACTCTTGTGCTAACAACTGAAACGCATAGGCAAAAGTCCCTGCCTTTGCTTAAGGCCGTGGTCTTGCAGACTCTCTTTAGTCACTTCACCCACATTTTGTAAAAACCAGTTTTAGTACCGTTCAGATATGCTTAGAAAAGTTACCTGGTTAATAATTTTGGCAATGAAGCGTGTACACCCCGAAAGGGCGGTATCTGGTGCAGTGTGAAGGTCCGTTACACTTTCCTTTTCTTTGGTAATGAATGAGATTTGGCCAAACACACAGATACACATTGATGGGAAACAAGATCCTTTCACTATCGATGTTCCTATACTAAATTCTTTACCGAACGATTAGTTTAATTGAATGGATGTGTTCCTTCGCCATGAAGATGTATTGTAGAATTGCCTTAAAACTATTCAACTTTCTGTCGTTTAACCTTACAGGCAAACAAAATATCTGCGAGATCTTCACCCATTTCCCCGTTACCGAATACGTTAATATCTTCACTATTATTGTTGGCAGTTGGGCGGTTGCTCTTAATTCGAAAGAAACAGTTAATAAAGCCTTGAACTATGAATCATTATCAGATCGACACCACTTCTGTATAGCCCAAACGAGTTATTGTACAACAAACGTGACAGTTATGTAGTTCTCAAGTTGTTACCACCTAATTTTACTGTAATATAGGGATCTTTTTCTCTAACTAAGGCCAAACTTGGAAAGACATCCGCCGTTTCATGAGCAAACATTTAGAAGATTTAGGAAGGGGCAAATTCTTAGTCAATGAGGAAATTCGGGAGTTGGTCAAGTCTTTCAAGTAATATTTCAAATTTAAACCCCAACCTTATAAAATTCTATTATTTTAAGAGGCGTTATCCTGTCAATCCGATACAGTTATTTCGTACCTTTGACACGCCCTAATTAACGTATTGTGGACCATCACCGCAATGCGGCAGCAATTCAGTTTTCATTCCTATCAAACACCTCGATTGACTCTCGATTTCGCACGATAAAAATCTTGATTGATCTTTAGCCATAATATGTAATTTGAACTTCAGTTTTTAATTATTTTTCTTATTTTAAAGTATCGCGTCCAAAAAACTATATTTTGCTAGTACACAAAATACTGCTATTAGAAATTGCTATTGAAAAATATTCGAAATAGCTTTTAATACACTATTCGTGTACTAGTGCATATCCTTAAATATCTAATATTGCTACTGGTACCAATAGCTTTCAGCTAACTTCCCGTACTTGCAGCAATATAAATTATGCTAATAAACAACAGTCTTCTTTTGCTGGTAAAATTTCTATATTTATAGAAATAAATAGTACATTTCTTCAGATTTAATATTGGGCGGGGGCGACGTATGCGGGAGCGACGTATGCGGGGGCAGCATAGGTGGCGGGTTTGTATGCGGGGGCAGCATAGGTGGCGGGCTTGTAGGCGGGTTTGTATTCAGCGGCATAACTGCAAGAACGCCAGATATTAAACGTATTTTCTTGGTTTAAATGAACATTTTAGCTCCACTTACCCGTCGTATTTAACATCAGCTACCAAACCATATCCGTTATCGCTGTAAGTGACGGTCTGGGTACGGCCATCGGGCAACAAAACCTTGTATGATCCAGAGGTGGTCTTACCATCACTGTTCTGGGAGTGAGAATAGTGGTTGTAAGATGGCTGGTCATCGACGGCCCAGTTGAAGCTGTGGGGAGCAGCCTGTGAACAAAGCAACATCTTGTTACTATTGTTATTATCGTAATGGCTTTAAAGACGTACGTAAGTTTCGTAAGTCTTGGCGGGGTACGCTTGCTGGTAAGCAGGCTTGTTGTACACCTCAACGGCGGCGGCCGCGGCGACCAAAGCAACGAGGATGATGAGCTGAAATGGATTAAAGAAGAATTTGTTGACTGGGCTTTTGATTATTGAGTCCTTTTTATACCTTCATGGTTGGAAGAGGATTGGTATTCAGCTGGGGATGAACTGATACTGACTTCTACTCCAGCTTCTCGTTTTATAGTACGTGAGAGAGTACCGCTCGATGGGATTGTCCTATTCCAACAACTGGAAGGCATAGGCAAGAGTCCCTGCCCTTGCTTAAGGCCTTTAGTCTCGCAGTTTTTCTTTAGACGATTCACCCACATTGTAAGCTGGTTTTACTCCCGTTACAATCCCTAACGAAAGTTACGTACTCTTTTTTCAGTCAATGAAGTACCTACCCGAAAGGTCGGAATCTGGAGCAATGTGAAGGTCGCGCTACTTTCCCTTTCTAAGATAACGGTTGAAGGTATGGAAAGAAATGTCTGTTTGCTGTTTGCTCCCTTTACTTATGCTCGCACTTTTACAATTATGACATATTATGGAAGATACAAATAAAGCTGTAATTAAAGACAAACCAAGTTCAAAAGGAATGTCTTAACGTCTCTAATTCTAATATAATTTCCGAAATTAAATGGTATAGAATCTCCCAAAAATAGATTAGTTCGATACCATTATAACAAACTTCTATAACTATATATTGTTACCTAAATAAGTATCTATTTCTTGTTCTTCTTAAAAACTAGTTATACAGGTTATACGAGCCTCCGGACCAAGCTGCGTGTCATTAGCGCTTGACCACACTTTTCAAAACGCTACTTGCGTGGCATTAGATGTAATCTGTAAACAAAATAGTGCTGGGTTATTAGTTAAATTTGCTAAAATGTCTACAAGACTGTAAGTAGAACGTTCTTAATTCAAGATTATATTAAAAAGCGTCGATTTTTAGTTATCCAGTCTACAAAAAGGGCAGCCAGCAGTTAAGAGTATTTCTACCCAACTTTTTCATGAAACTAGTCAAGCCGGAAATACAAGCGCTTCCCAACCAAGCACATTTCATTGTTAGCAGCGAAATGACCAGTGCTGACATTAAAAACTACCTCGAGAAGATCTATAAAATAGAAGTCGTTCATGTTCGCACTTATAACGCCATGGGTAAACATTAAACCTTCAGTTTTCTATTTAATTTCTCTTTTTTTAACCATTGTTTTTTTCAAATCAGTTGAATTTCTAACAGTGAATTATTCTAACAGGGAAAACAAGACTCACAGAAAAGAAGTATGTAGTAAAAGATGACGATTACAAAGTAGCGTTTGTTACAATGGTAAATCTAAATCTAAATCGTATTCCTCAAATGTTGACGTTTTTCCTTCTTATTTACAGCCCAAACATGTCAATTTCACATTTCCGGACTTGTTTCCCGAAGAGAAGATGAAAGAGAGCATGGAAAAGGAGCTGAAGGAGCTTAACCAAATGAAAAAGGCGTACGCAGACAAAGTGCGTGCTAATGAAAGTAGACGAGGTGTACCTTCATGGTTTGGCATTTGAGTAAAATGGGCTATTATTAATAACCAGAATAAAAGTTAGAGATCTACATTTTAGATCAAGTGTCATTTTTCCTAATTTTTTTTTTCTTTTCTTTCCTTATTCTTAAATTCTTAACATTGTTCCCAACCTCATATTAGAAATTATAACTCTTTATCCTTACATCAAGGAGAAAAAAAGGTTCACGCAACCAAGACTCGTCTTTTCTCACTGTACTTTATAAAACTTGGAGCTGAGGCGATAGGTTCATATTTAGCACGAGCTACTTTGTTCCATAACAGATGTTGCTAGCGAAATTACTGCAACATTACAATTTCAGACACAAATTTATTTCTATTGACTAAAAAAAAAAAAAAACTTTTCAACAGCGAAATCGTTACGACGACTGGGCAACGACTACCAACACCTCTAGAAAAGATCCTCAATCAACGTGAAAGGTCAAACTTAATATGATCCCCTTCTGGGACCCAAACCAAGGTAAAAACACACTTTGAGGTACATGTACACCCTTCACATATCCTAGGATCAAACCCCTTTTCGTCATAACCTCCAGTCTTTGTCATTCCGGTTCTTCCCCTCTGGAAAAACGGGAGCTAGCATAAAGAAGCTAGCTAGGTCGTATAAAGAAGTCGAATACGGTCAATCGAGTCTTTCCCCTTTTATTCTTATGTCATTGTGAAGCCGCCTTTAATGTACATTTTTATTTGAGTCATAGATTCTGAGCATGCGTCAGTTCTTTCGTCGTTTTTTTTCATGAAAGGGGTGTGAAAGTGACCCTTATGCCAAACGGTTTTGTTTCAGTGAAAGACAGAAGCGATCCATTAACGGCAGATATTAGCGCCCGCGGAATTCCTATAAGTTAATGTGAATTGTTTCCAAGACAATGAGCCATTATCGTAGAACTTCCGTATCACAAAGGAACAAAGCGCCACAACGAGAACAATGAAAACTTCCCGATCAGAACTTAGTGCAAATGTCGTAGTTTCACGTTTTAGCTGAAAACTCGGGAGAGATCTGACACAGTAAATCATGCGCAAGTTGAACATGGGTCTTCTAGCCTCAGGCAATATACTGTACTGTACGTCCGTAGAAGCTATGGCACCGATAGTAAGCAATCAGTTCCTACAAGTCAACCAAGCTACAAGGTACTGTACTTTGCTGTCCAATAATGACGATATTCTTGTTCTTCTTACTGTTACATAACTGTTTGTCATGGAACATTATGGTATCCGATTCATTTTACGAAAATGTGAAACTGACAACTAGTGCACCTCTTATTACACATTTAGCATCTCCAGGTACCTCAAAATTCATCCAAAGAAGTACTATGTACTGAGAAGGTTGTACTTTTTAGATGTTAGTATGATCCAGTGTGCGCTGATGTGCTCACAGCGAAGCGACTGCCGTGCGATTAACTGGTACCCAGGGTACAAGGGTACTAACGTCTGCGAATTACTGCAAGACAACCTCTGTAGCTATCCGTTGGGTACCTCACTCGCATTCCAACCACAGGGCCGAGTCTGGGATCAAGTTGACTCGAACAGAAACACTAGTTGCATCTCAGGTATTTGTAAGACGGTACCCGTTAAGTGTACCGGTATTACTTCGAAAGTCTGCGACCATTGCACTCGAAGCTGTATTGATTGTTGGCAAAGGTACTACAACAAGACCTCAGTTAATACGTACCTTTGTACCTACTGGCCGGATGGTATTGCTGGCTCTTCTGTTGCAACGAAGTGCTTAAATAATGCCACTTACGTTATCATGCGAAAGTACCTGAGCTTTGGAGTACCCGATACGAGCTATTCACAATACCTCACGATAATTGACGTCGCCCGGGTTATCCGCGCTGCTGGTATGAAGTTTATTCACTTTGTAGCTACAAAGAAGAGTATTCAGCCTAGAGGAGTTTACGCGTTCGATGATGAAGGAATGGACGAAGAAGGCCGGCTCAGTATCAGTTTCGATCCATCCGCGTTTCCAGGCACTAACATAGACGTTCTGGAGTTAAATGGTCAATCGCTAGTTAAAGCTCCCTTTGTCAATACTTCGGAGGTGCTGCCATCTTGTGGACCATTCTGGCTCTTGCCTCAAGGAAATGCTACCTGTCCCGGAGGTAATATAAGGTTCTGGACTAGTCCCGTGTGGCTTTCTAATGGTACTGTGGTGGACCTTGGCGTCCATTTTCCTTTGGCTGGGAAACCATTTGAATACATCAGGGCTTGTATTTCTCTAACGTAAGTTTTAGTTGGTTTTAGTTGGTTTATCACTAAGCTTTCCTTTGTGCACACAAGATGTCACCAAGAGTGCCAAGTTCCAGCTTAATTTCTTTACAAAGAAATAAAAACGTTCTGTTATAATTCTTACGTTAAAGCGTTGTATTTGAATTGAATTTGTCTACCGTTGAAATGTAGAGCCAGTGCCTTTATGAATTATTACAAATCAGTTGAATGCATTCCTTTCAAGATTGCCAAGGATCAGCATTCTGAAAAAAACATACCCACTTTCTGTCATATTTTGCCCCCTGTATTTTGTATAGAATGTCCGCTAAAAGGCAAATCTGGACGAAATAGGTATACAAGCTGAGAACAATAAAAGCTCACCCCAGCTCAAACTAGTCTTGTTCCTTCACCGTACTTGCACAAAACCTCATACGGCAAAAACAAGGAAGAGTACATATCCAAATGACCTTTTTATGGCATGTATTGAGGAACTAGTTTCCTTTCCTGGACAAAAACTTGTTCTGTCATTCAGCAGAGAATTATAGTCTTGCATCAATGTCGTACCCTTATCTCTATAATGACACGTACTAACTACTGGCTTTATTGCTCGTGAACTTATTGATCGTGCCGCGATCCAGTGCTTCTCGAAATGGAACAAAAGATTCATTGTTGGCCTGGGACCATAAGTAAGGATGAAGAATGGTACCGATAACGTATAGCAGAGGCATGTCCTGGGTGTGCAAAGTACAGAGAATAAAGGATGTGCGCCCTCTTGTATGAGAAATCGCATACAGAAGGGAACTCTTTTCCTGTCCGTTGTACTCCTTCTAGAAGTACCTGGCTTTCTACTCCTTATTATAGATATTCGATCCGTTGCAACCCCTTTCTGTCTAATATAGTACTATCAACACATGCATGTACACATATTAGTGTACATGTGATTGGATTAGTGTCATGTATTTCTTATAAAAATCGGGAGGTACGTCAAGGGTCAGATTTAGAGCCAATACCCCAAAATAATTAAAATGGCTTATTATCTAGTTATGTTACGAAAATTCCCTCTTTAAACATTGCAACTGATCCTTTTTTGACAAATATTGGGGGGGAATTTAGATGTTATGGTGAGGTTCACGCAGAACAAAGTTGACTTGGCGAGGAAGTGGGTTCGTACGAAGGTGAGCAGTACGTCTTTGCCATTCGACCGAGCTGCACTGAAGCAATCACTTCTTCAATTCCGAAGATGTTTGCATTTCTCCTCGTCTTGCTCGTACCCTCTTGCTTACCATGGAAAGTTATGGTGTCCGATCCATTTTATGATAATGTCAAACTGCAAACTACTTTACCTCCTATTACCAAACTAGTATCTTCAGGTACATCGCCAAATGGCTCCAAATAATAGTACTTATATGCTATAATTAGATGTTAGCCCGATCGTGTGTGCGGTTATGTGTTCGAAGCGAAGTGATTGCCGAGCAGTTAACTGGTACCCGGCTTACAACGGTACAAAAGTCTGCGAACTATTGCAAGACAACCTCTGCAGCAATCCTCTTACATCCGTCGCATTCCAAGCACAGACTCGAGTCTGGGATCAAGTGGAATACAACAAGCGTACTAGTTGCATCTTAAGCATTCGTGAGAATGTGCCTGTTAATTGTACCGGCATGGATACGACAGTCTGCGACCATTGCACCAGAAACTGTGCTGATTGTTGGCAAAGATACCACAACAAATCTTTGCAAGCTAAGAAATACTCTTGCACCATCTGGCCGGAAGGCATTGTGGGTTCTTCTATCACCACCTGGTGCTATAACCGAAATACCAGCCTTATAATGCGTAGGTACCTGAATTCCAGTGTACCCGATCCCGACTACTTCCAAACTATGTCACCTTTTGACATGCATCGCATTGTCAATACCGGGAGCTACACGATAATCGCGTTTACGATTACTGTTCCCAACGGAGGCAACAACAAGTCATCAGCATATTATAAGTTAGAGGGCGAAGGTATTGACAGCCTAGGGCGTCTCAGCATTACATTCCTCCCAGCAAGTAGTACAAGTTCTTTGGATGCTTTCAACACGGGCGGTCAGTCGCTTATAAACATCCCATTTATTAACGACTCTAAAGTACTGCCAGATTGTGGTCCTTTCTGGCTTTTACCACAAGGAAACAGCACTTGCCCCGGGGGCAACGTAAGATTTTTAGGTTCTCCGGTATCTCTGCCTAACGGAACTATGGTAGACATTGGTGTTCATTGGCCCCCAGCTGGAAATCCGGCCTATTTTAATCAAGCAACTATTTCGTTGATATAAAGTAATACGCTTAGCTTTGTTTGTTTAGTAAACATAACTTAACAGATGCTTCATTTTACTCCAATAAACTTCTTTTCCACTTTGCACTAAGCCGTGTGCGAAAAAGACGCGCTCTGCTAACGGCCGCTTATGACATCCCAATTAGCCACGCCCCTATGTATTTTATCCATCGCTTAGCTTACCGTGTAAAACATGTTTACCGCGTGGTGATTTGAATCCTTGCTTTGTTGTGGACGTGTTAAAAATGATTGACAATAAAGAAACAAATTCAGAAGCGTTTCTTATTAAAAAGCGTAACTTTAACTATCAGTATGCCCATTTTTACGCGACGCGTCTGTTCACTTTCAAACCAATTCTGAACATCAAAGCTAAAAGCAAATGGGGTAATTTTCGATCATCAAAAATCAGTTCTTCCTTCAGCTTAATACTTCATTTTCTTCCTCTGCTAGGAAAGGATGTTGTAATTCATCCTTTGGCTGATGTCGTTGAAGGAAAGGAGTGTGTTGTCATAGGCACAATATTCAAACAACAACAGCTTAAGCCCAGTATCCTGCGAGAAATTAGCGACGATGTAAATTCCTTTTATTATTCAAAATTTTCTCACTTAAATCTTTAATCTCATCTCGCTTTTCCCTAGAACAATGTCGTACCTTTGCCCGTAATCGAGAGATACGCTTGCGATACGGATGTGATCATTTTAGAGGATGAATTGCAACGCATTTGCTTAGTAGGAAACATTGACAAGCATTCCATAGTTACTGGTAAAGAAAAATGTCAAATCGTATAGTCAACTGTCAAATCTCAAATCCAATTGAAAATTATTTCGTATTTTTTTTCCTTTTTAATGAATTTTTCTTTGTATTTTTCTTTTCTTTGTAGGAATTTTGTATTGTAATTTTCAATATTTATTTACTATTCTCGTTTTTCGAAAGGAGTCGTAGTGGCCTTATTAGGATGCGAGGACGATCGCGGCAAATTCCACGTCAAAGACGTTTGTTTTGCAGGATGCGAATCTTCTCCTCACGTTCCAATCTCTTCAACTGATCAGTAATGCTAAAACTCCCCTTCACAAACTGTGTATTATTTCAATTTTGTGTCCTAGATGGATGGCCTTCATTTCCGGCATTGAATTAGACAGCGAACTTGCCTATTCTTCTCTCCAGTTATTCGTGGACATGCTAACAGGCAATCTAGGCTCTTTATTAACCGAAAATCTGATGTCTTCCGTCTGCCGCGTCATAATCGCAGGTTTATTTCCCACAAAATTCCACTAACTTTCTTAAATCCAACATCTGTATCGGTCTTTTCCCCTCAGGTAACTCACTCAGCACTAGCAAACCTGAAGGAAGCATTCTCGACCGGTCTCGAATCATCGCCAGACAAGGACATCATGAGAATGTCGCGTTGTCAGCTCTGGATCTCATTCTATGCCAAATTGCAGTACTGAAAACAAACTTCAACCCTTTATTTCACCTTTTTAAGCCTATTTTTCTCCACTAATGTCATTTTCTTGGACAAATAGGCTCTCGTAGAGACGGATTTGATGCCAGGCGTTCTTGATCCGGTCAGTTTCGTCCTTCCACAGCAGCCAATGCACAAGTGCCTGCTCCCTAACGTAAAAATACCCCCCTAACCTAGTTTTAAACCAACTGACTGTATTGGGTTCCTTCCCAGGCTTCGAAATCCTCCTTATTTCATGCAGTGACCAACCCATATCGGTGCCAGGTGGAAGGCAGGCTCGTAATCGGCTCCTCAGGGCAACCAGTTACCGACATTCTGCGTTGCAGCAAGATCAAAGACGCTTTAGCCGTCCTAGAATCGTGTTTACAATGGGGTCATTTCGCACCAACATGTCCTGACACTCTAGCGGCTTATCCTTTCATTGATACGGATCCGTTTGCCCTAGAAACCTGTCCGGATATCCTCTTTGCTGGCAATCAAGCTGAATTCTCCACATCCTTAGTGCAAAGTAACCCATATTTCCTTCTTTCTTATAGGATTCAGATCATTTAAACCGGTTTGAACACCAAAAAACTTGTTTTAGATCCCTCAGGACGTCCAGCACGACTCTTGGCCCTTCCATCCTTCAAAAAGACCCAATTGGTGGCCTTTGTGAACCTGAAAACGCTCGATTGTCGCACTATTTCATTATCATGTTGATTTTTTTTTATGGAATTTCATTATTGAATCGATTTATTATTGTATCGATTTATTATTGATTCGATTGAATCGATTCGTTATTGCATCGATCAAGAAAAACCGTCTCAAATCCCCGTTTGTACTTATGAATAAGGAACACTTCCAATTTATTTTCGAGCCCATTTCATTTGTTACCAGCACACGTTTTTTTTTGCATCCTTTTACCACGTGGATGACGTCATCATCGTCAACAACTTCTTACCTAGAAAAACGTGCTTCAGTGAAATTTGCGAATGCATGGTTCCCCAAAATCGTCATTTTTTGTAAAGACAGGAGTCTTCTCAACGAGCTGAAGCGAGCCAAACCAGAAATTAACGTTTTTTTAAAGACATTAAACATCGTTTGCTTTTTTACCTGGTGCCAGCCCTTTGGTCGCAGCAGCTCCCCCCAGTACGGCGCTTGGTCCCGCGAGCATTGCTGAATTTCCCTGAGCTCCAGAGGCCCACGAACCGGTCAAAAGCGGGCCTCCAACGCTGTTTACTTCCATGCGCTTCACAGGACGTTCTTTGTCGTCGACCTCGCGCGATCCTGTGCCATTTTGCAACGGGGGAATGTTGACTGCCATCTTAGAAGCTCCGCCCTATTTCGAATCGCAGTTAAGAAGCTTTAGAACTTTCCTTTACAATTCACTTGCAATTTCCTACAGCAAGAAATTCATTGTTAAAGCTATGCAAGGAACTCATAGAGCTACGCAAAGAATTCATTGTTAGAGCTATGCAATGAACTTTTAGAGCTTCACAAAGAATTCATTGTTAGCGCTATGCAAGGCTTACTACTTCTAAACAAAGAAAATGGAAACTTTCTGAGCAAAACTCACGAATTTCAGCATATTCCAGTCAAAGACGTAGTCGTAAGTAAATCTTTGTCGGTGGAAAAGGTTTCTGAACAGTTGACGCAGGTAACTGTAGTCCGGCTTTTCGTCAAATCGCAGGGTACGGCAGTAATTGAGATATGTCGCAAACTCCGCTACAAAGAAAAGGAACAATCGTTAGCAAAAAATAAAATCGTCAATAAAATAAAATCAAACTAAATAAGTTTAAAACTAAGGAGCAAACTAAGACATTTGTTTCTTAGTTTGAAACCTATTTAGTTTTTAAAAAAATAAGAAATTAAAGTTTAAAGGAAGAAAATGCGTTCGAAATAAGGAAGTAGCATTTACTTAAATGGATGTATAACTAAAAAAGAATGAATTAATTTGAAAAAAGAAAAATTCGTCAATAAAAATAATAAAATCAAAACTAAATAAGTTTAAAACTAAAGTGCAAACTAAGACATTTGTTTCTTAGTTTGAAACCTATTTAGTTTTTAAAAAAAAATAAGAAATTAAAGTTTACAGGAAGAAAATTCGTTAAAATTAAGGAAATATTGACTTTTTTTGGGTTATTTACTAAGGAAATATTTACTTAAATGGATGTATAACAAAAAATAATGAATTAATTTGAAAAAAGAAAATGGAATTTACATGGATAGCCTTTGCAGAGCTCTTCGACAGAGGTGGACATTTTTTTCTCGGATATAATTTCGTATTTCTGACGCTTGGTGGCAGCTCGGAGTCCTTGCCAGGGTAAGGAGCCTCTGTTAAAATACATTAGCACGTAACCGAGGGATTCCAAATCATCACGACGCGATTGTTCGATGCCCACATGCGTATGGATGGAAGCGTATCTCGCTGTGCCCGTCAAATTCTTATTTTCTCGGTAAGGGATGTGGACGTTGGTTCTGGAGTCTCTGTACTTCTTGGCCAAGCCAAAGTCAATTATGTAAACCAAGTTGCCTCGCTTACCCAAACCCATGAGGAAGTTATCAGGCTTAATATCTCGGTGGATGAAGCTTTTCGAGTGAATATACTCGATGCGACAAACCTAAAAAGGGGAAAAAAAGGATTACAGAACGTTATTTCATCAAGAATCTCGCATATCTGAGTTTCAAAGCTGGACTTTGGACTTTTGAAAGTAGAATGGACTTTGAAAGTGTAGCACGGAGTCGTACCAATTGGTCAGCGAGAAGGAGAACAGTTTTGAGTGAAAATCTCCTTGAACAAAAGTTGAAAAGGTCTTCCAGGCTTGGTCCGAGCAGTTCCATGACCATTACATTGTAATCGCCTTCAGAGCCACACCACTTGATGGCAGGAATTCCGACTATAAAAGCGAAAGAAAACGTAGAAAAATTGGAGTAATGAAGAGAAAGGTGTGACTCACCTCCGCCTTGCAGCATTTTGTAAAATCTCGACTCAATGTGTAATTGAGGATGCTTCGTTTTAATGCATTCCAATTTGATGGCTACTTCTTCTCCCGTGGATATATTCGTGCCTAAGTGAAGAAAGAAACTTGTATAAGTGAGTCACTACGAATCTAGGTTTTTTGAAAAGGACAAAGGAAAAAAAACACAAAATTACCCAAATAAATATCGCCAAAAGAACCACTACCGATCTTCCTCCCAAGACGGTATTTATTTCCAACTCGCAGCTCCATGAGTTTTATTTCAGCTTGTTAGTTTTAACTTGCCTGGCTGTTTAAACACAACACATAAAAGTGACCCAACACGCACCTTGCCTAAGCTCTTCTTGGTTGTAATCTTTGTAGTACAAAGTGCGAAGTTAGGCGACAGAAAAGGACGCTGTTCTCTTCGCTGGCTGCCTACCGTGTAGCTTGATGACATATACAATGAAACGCCATTATTCGAAGCAAGTGAGGGGAAATTAATTAGTCCAGGACATCAAGAGAACAATGCACTATTAACCCAAAAAAAGCTAATAACAACAAAGACGATTGGGAGGAAGACGACACAACAGTGTCGTCATAGCTTGGTAACAAGTCTCCCCGGACTTGCAGGAGAAGACGCGGGGTAAGCACTTACAGGAAACATCGTATTTGACCGTGCTGCCTCTATGTTTTACTGTATCACCTGAATCGTTCCTTTTCCTTTTCGAAATAGCCCAGAGTTAATTCGTGTTCAAATTATAACAAGTTTAACAAGTTTTTAAAGAATTAATTCCTTGTTAATTAACCTTTAGACTTTATTTTATCATCTATTAAATGTATTATTTATTAAATTTAAATTATCTATTAGATTTTATTACAAAGACCAAGACAAGAAAAGATGAAAATGAAAATGCGATATTTCGCCTGCCCTCTGTCAACCGAAAGAACAAGTTCATTACAGAAAGGTAGTAGTATGCTTTGAATTATAAAACAATCTGTTAGTAAGCTTTAATATTTCAGATAACAAAAAAAAGAAAGGAGAATAAATTGTCAACGCTTTTTGGAGGGGTCTAACGACAGCTGTGCACTCAAGCACTTGCTCGATAAGTATACACAACATTGTATTTAGCGAGCTAAATAGCATACAAGGGGCTACCAAAGAATTTTAGTTAAATACGTTCATTCGTAGACATCTTCCTTGTCTGCGACGTATCTAACTATGTCCGAAGGTTTCTCCAGCTTCTCTGCGTCACCATCAGGGATTTCGAAACCTGCCCAAAAAATCCCATTATTATTTCCGTACCAAAGTCTACAATCTCTTATAGCAACAAGCTTTATGAAGTAAACTCGACAAAAGCTTCTTGCAGCCTACCAAATTCGTCTTCAATAGCCATAATGATCTCTACATGATCCAACGAATCCAGGCCCAAATCATTGATGAAATGCGAGTCCACAGTCAACTAGATTTCAATTCAAAGGCAAATTATACTTTGAAACAATACTGTTTACATTATGAGTACTTGTTTAGCATCGATTTTGTCGTATAACCGCAAAACCAAAAGTACACGATCTTGAATAAACTGAATCGTAAGGGGAGGCTTCTCACTGAAGAATCGCACTGGAGAAACCTAAACAACAATCCATTGCTATATAGTACACTATCAGAAGAAGAACATCATAGAAAACTGTCTTTTTGCAAGGGCTTTTTACTTGTTTGAAAGCTGGTATATTTTGGACTAAAACGTTGGCATTGCTGTGGAGAGAATTCGCATTCAAAGGGGAACAAACAAGGTACTTGGCAGCCGTTTCTGGCCAGGATAGTCTGCTGTTAACAGAAAACCGCTGCAAAAGCCGCAGATTTCTTGCCAGACCCGCCATGCCGTAATTTTTCAATGAAAATTATGCTCCCGTGAATGCTTACAAGCAAGTTGGATCACTCCAGGATATGGTCAAGGAGGATAGCCACACGAAAGCGTTATAAAGAGGCGACGCCTTATAGGAAATCTATAGCAAATTCAACATCAGCGCCACCAATCTCTGCGGAAAGATCAGAAATTCTAAATTCTACGCATAGAATTCTGTACATTTTAAATTTTATTCCTCTAACGTTCTGAATTCTTCCTATTATTTTAGGCATTGTTCTAACATTTGTAGGATTTTTGTAAAAGAAATTCCTTTTTACTTTTAGCAAGCACCACTAGTGGCGTGACGAGCGTTATGGCTCGTTTAACATGGTTTAACGCGCTCTGACAGTTAGCCGTGTTGGCATACTACGAATACTAGCACGTCTTCTCCTTCATAAATTCTTCTCTACAGCGCTGTGCTCCTCTTCGTGGTAATCCATGCCCAAGATTGGCGTTGGCGTGGGAAAAGCTTACTTAAAATCGTCATTTAAATCGCTTCCAAAATGAGCCGAGGTCGTGCACCGCCCGCAATTGATGGGATGTACTCCCTGAAAGTAGATAACCTGACTTATAGGACCACCATTGACGATTTACGCAGAGCATTTGAAAAGTATGGAGACGTTGGTGATGTGTATATCCCTAGGGATAGGTATTCGAGGGAAAGCCGAGGTTTTGCCTTTGTAAGGTATGTAGTCTACCTTTATCACTTACTAAACCTTGCTCTTTTAAACCCGTCTTTTATCCTATGTTAACTCCCATTTTCAATTGTAGGTTTTATGACAAGAGGGACGCTGAAGACGCAATGGATGCTATGGATAGGAAACACCTAGATGGTCGTGAATTACGCGTACAAATGGCTCGCTATGGCAGACCAGCTTCTCCGCCCCGAAGATCTGGCGGTAGCCGCAGTCACAAGCGAAGGGGGTGCGTTTTCAATCCTTGCTATTGTTTCCAAAGCTGAGCAAATTTGTCTTTCTATAGTTCTCACACGCGTTCTACATCACGCGACAGAGCCTCTAGCCGCAGCCCACGCCGACGTCGCGAAAGGAGCCATCAATCGGCGTCTCGCTCTCGTTCAAGAAGTGTGGATCGCGAAGAGACTCGTGGCAAACCGGAGAAACGTCGTTCACCGAGCGCTGGATATCGTCGCAGCTCCAGTAAAAGCCCACGTGGGACTGACATTGACCGGAAAAGAGTGTCCCGCTCACCTTCTAAGCATTCACGCTCGAATTCCAAGTACAATTTAACCTCATTCCATTGAAAAATCCGCCAAAAATATACATAAATGTATTAAAAAATGTAAGAATTCAAAGCTAATGCTCCATTTCTTTTGGTTTGTTGCAGGGATTAAGACGAGGTAAAACAAAACAAAAAAAGAAAACGACACATTTGGGAGAACGGGTTTAAATTGTGGCCTGACACGTGGCCGGTTTGGCTGCTTTTTCGTCTGACCAGGTATAAAATCCCTAAAAAGTTTTTTGCTGGTTAAAAAGAAAAACAAAAAAAACTTTTTCATTTCCGTGTTTGGTTGATTTCTTTTCCTACTTTTTTGGTTTCGGTTAAAAAGAGGCTTGAGAACGAAGGTTAGGAATGTTTGTAGCTTCTTAACTTTACCACCCTTAAAAAAAATACAAGTTTTCTGTCTCTTTATGACGCAAAGTCTTAAAAGTCCTAAACTGGCTCTTGTACATGCAGGCGCCGAGCAGTTACAGCGCAAAGCAGAAAGCTGATGGTTGCAGGTTGCTGTAATGCTGAGGTGCTGTGTCCTGTATCTTCCATGTTACTACTAATGCGGCCAGAGAGTGGGTGTGTGTAAGCTGTTTGCCAGTTTGCAAGTATGATGCACAATGAGGGAGAGACTAACCTGTTTTGGGGGGGTTCAGCTGGTTTCATTGGGGGGCAAAACTTTCGTGCTGGTCCAGTACGCAATGCTTCTTGCAGGTTCATATTTTTTGCGTCGTTGGTAATAATTCTGAAGGTTTTGATGCACTTTGGCTAAGTAAGTACCCCGTCATTTCCTGGTAATTCGTTATGGAGGGGCGTAAACCGTTGCTGTAGAAGGGCGTGGTTTCGTGGAGGTACATTGCAGAGCAAGTTTGGGCTGTTGAGGTAATTACGACTTACAAGACACATTTACGGCTCTTTAGGAGGAGCTGTTGTCATGTATCAACTTGCGATCCTACTATTGAATAAAACGCGACTACAATTAATATCTTTTTTATATTCTGCAAGTTTTAAGTACTAAACTAACGCGGTTTACTGAAAAGAACCCTGCAAAATGTATCAAGCTACATTGTCTACAATGACAGTTTATTGTTTTGACTTCAGCCTATGAACGGATTGGGTAAAGGCTTCAGTCGCTCCTATTCTTGTCGCTGAAGTATCTCTTTATCGATAATTGTAATAGTAGGTATGTAATTAAAACTAATATGAAGGTTATTCAAACTCAGAACCTCATATTTCTGTCATGAAATTGAGAATTGAGCCCTTTGCAACCCTAATATTTAACCATACTTGTAGCATTTAGTTCCATCCAGTACCACAAGATCTTTAAGTTCACACGTTTCGTAACCATAATTGTTTTTTCGATCGTAAAAGATTAATTACGTTCCTATGTAAATCTGATGAGAAGAAATAGTAGTTACTACTGAAACGTACATAACCTACACTGTCATTTAGTACGGAACATCGTTTTATTTACGTCTGATTAAGTTTGATTAGGTAATTCTGCAACAAATTTTAAGACCAATCTTGGGCGTGTTTCATTATTGAAATGGATTTCTTTTAAAGTAAGGCTTTTAGAGGTTTCTTCTACATTTATTAGATTCATTTAAGTTTTTTTCTTGAGTTAGAGAGGAGTCTAGTAAAATTCTGAATAATTAGTTTCTGGAAATAGACGCTATGAAGATAGCTCCACATTTTCTTTCTTCTTGATTCTTCTCCTTTTCCTAACATGGCTATGTTTACAGGTGGCGTTTATTTACTGGGTTGTGCGTTGTGATCATTGTTGCAGTTGCTTTTGTGTAGATTATCTGTTACTTATTCATGTGAGCCATAATTTCTTCGCAATAAAAAAAAACCCTTACACATTTTCGCTCTTTCTTTACTCTTTAGGTAGCCATGAAAATTAGAGATTTAAGTTTGGTCAAATTGGGCGCTGTGTTATTCGCATTATGGATCCTGATGGTACTTTTTCTTTGCCAGCCTCTTTCGTTTTTTAGCGAAAGTGACACCAGAGAAGATGTACAAAAACGCCTTACTAATGCGTTTACAGAATTACATGACTTGAAACAACAAAACATTCACCTGAGAAATATCCTCTCGGATATAAACAAGTAACCCAATTTAATTATACACCAATTAAAAGTAATTTTTTTCATTGTTCAATTCTAGCAGTGGTTTGGAAGGCGGAGTTTTAACAGAAGATCTGTTAGCCAAACTCAAATCCAAGCTTGACCAGGCAGCCGGAGGAGCAAGTTTAAAATTAGATGGTACGTATTAACTTCAATAATCCAAGATTGTTTAATGTTTTTGTGTTTTTTCTTGTGGGATTAGATGGAGAGAAGAATCTCTGGATTCCAAGCATGGAATATGAAATGAAAAGGAGACTTGTAAGCCAAGGAGTTCAAGAATGGTGGTATTTAATTAGCTCGGAGCTTCGCAAACTTAACAAGGCATTAGAAAGTTCCCTCCCTACTTTAAGTAATGCCGTGTCCTCTGTGTTGGAAAATTCTGCTCAACATCAAAGGTCAGATTAAAATTTTTTTTACTCAAAAATTCCCTATTTTTCCAAAGTATTTTCGGATTTATTGGTAAATATGACTTATTTTTAACTTATTTTCTCTATATTGACTAGAGCTCTAGTCTGGGATTTAGAGGACTTGTCCAATATGGATCATTTAAGCGAATGGCGAGCCAAAGAAGCCGGAGATTTATCTTTACTTATACAAAATCGGATACATAACTTGCAGAACCCTCGCAATTGCAGTTCTGCCAAGAAACTAGTCTGCAATCTAAACAAAGTATTTATTTTCTTCGTTCTTTTTATTTCACTCATTCTTCTCATCTTGTTTCAAATTGTTTCAGATTGTTTCAAATAATTGGATTCATTTACCTTTATTTTCTAAATTAGTTTTTTTTTTTAAATTCCGCTTATTTCTTATTTATTTTTAATTTTCTAGAGCTGTGGTTATGGTTGCCAAGTCCACCATGCTGCGTACTGTTTCATAGTAGCGTATGCAACACAAAGAACTCTTATTCTGCAGTCCAAGAACTGGCGGTACAACAAAGGTGGTTGGGAACAAGTCTTTAAACCATTAAGTGAATCTTGTGTGGACGCCAGAGGAGCTTCCAAGATGCAGTGGCCAGGTAAGTGTTCATTTCTTTGGCAGAGTTAAGAAGTAGGCGTTTTATAATGTTGTATTCATCTCTGTTTTGTCAAGGTACGGAAGATGCGCAGGTTATCGAGCTGCCAATTATTGATATGCTAAGTCCACGACCTCCTCAGTTGCCTTTAGCTATCCCCAAAGACATCTCAGAGAGATTGAGACGTTTGCATGGGAATCCCAGCGTCTGGTGGATATCACAGTTTATACGCTACTTATTACGTTACCAACCAGATACTGAAGACATGTTGGCCAGTGTAGGAAAAAAGTTAGGGTTTGAAAAGCCCATCGTAGGGTAAATTATACGAATTTTTGGAAGTTTTTTTTTACAATTTATTATTGGAATTTTTATGCTGCCTTGAAGTTTGGTTTACTTTATTTATTTTATTTATTTGTTGCTTTTCTAGGGTTCATATTCGTCGTACAGATAAAGTAGGAACGGAAGCTGCATTCCATTCCTTGGAAGAGTACATGGCATCTGTGGAGGAATACTACGAGATGATCGAGTTTAAGAAAGGAGTCACAAAACGGAGAGTTTACCTCGCTTCGGATGATCCTTCTGTTCATGGCGAAGCGAAACAGAAGTAATTTCAATCCTGAAGAGATGAAGAATTAATAGCAAAGGATTTAATTACGATAAAAATGTTTCAGGTATCCGAATTATGAGTTTATTGGCGATAATACTATCGCCAAAGATGCAGCTGTAGCGACTCGATACAGCGATAAATCGCTACGAGGAGTTATTATCGATATCCACTTTTTAGCCCATTCCGATTTTTTGGTCTGCACGTTTTCTTCACAGGTACTTCTTTTCTTTCTTTCTTATCCTTCACTTTTATCTATTAGTTTATTCTATTAACTTACGTAACTTAATTAGAGTACGATTTAGATCCATAGATTGATAATTTCGTCGATGGATGAATAGCCTATTCAATCGATAGATATAATTGTAGATTGGATCGATTACTGGATTTAATCGATTTGTAGAATTAATCGATTAGTAGATTGAATCGATTGATATATTGAATTAATTGATAGCTTGAATCAATTGATAGATTGTTTAGTCGATAAATAGGTAACTAAATTTAGAAAAAAAATTGTTTTAGGTGTGTCGCTTAGCATATGAAATTATGCAAGCACTTTACCCAGACGCGTCAAACAAGTTTAGATCCTTGGATGATTTGTATTATTACGGCGGCCAGGCAGCTCACAAACAAGTTGCGATTTATCCTCATGTTCCTACACGTAACGATGAATTAGAATTGAAAGTGGGAGACGTGGTTGGCATTGCCGGGAATCACTGGGATGGTTATTCCAAAGGCACCAATGAGCGAACCAAGAAAAACGGGCTCTACCCTTCTTTTAAAGCTGTTGACATTGTTGACCAAGTTGACTTTCCCTTGTACGAGCGTTCTTGACTTAAACCATCACACGATTACTTAACTATTACAACTCTGCCTAGCAATTCACTGTCTTTAAATATTTACAATTATTTGTTCGTTAATCTGCGTGCAAGTTCTCTTTTTACATCCCAAACACTGTGAAATGGGGGTTTGAATGTGGCGCGCTTATGAAGTACCACAGGGATCCACTTGTGGCGCCAGGTCTGTTTGGCAACCTTTTAAGCGGCTTTTGGTCCCCACACTCCTTACGCCATTGTATTCTTCCGCCACATTGCTTTTTACTCCGCTACACGTTAGGCGTTGAACCTGTTCTGTCTTGCTAGAAAGTAGTTTAATTAATCCTCTTTTGATTCGTGCGTGATTTGAGTCTGATTAAGATGTCTCGTCGGAAAGACAGTGAATATAGTAACGGATTAGAAGGGAACGATGACCAGCTGGAAATCGAACCCAACTTTGATGATCCCCCCGGTTTCGAGGACGACGTTTCAGACGAAGGTAATCATGCAGTATTTTACATGTTTTTGCTATTCTTTACGAGAAGTACACTACCTCAATTAATATCTTTAGCAACTTTACTACGTACCTTTTACGACGATTCTAAATTCTAATGTGTTTTTATTGTAACATGTTGTGTTTTGTGTGTGCAGAACTGGTTGGGGACCTACTTAGGCAAAAGCCGAAAGAAACTGATGGAGTGGAGGCTGTTATTGTCGTTGATGGGATCCCAGTTGTCGGCCCTGACCGTCTAGAAAAGCTTCAGAACGTCATTCGTAAAATCTTCAGCAAGTTTGGGACAGTTGCCAATGAATACTACGCTTTAACCTCTGACGGTCACACGAAAGGGTAACCAATCCTTCTAGAACTCTCTCAGAAAGCCTCTAATCTTGTTGCTCTATGACCACAGGTACATTTTCGTGGAGTACGCCAATGCAGCTCAAGCCGTGGAAGCTGTGAAAGCTACCAATGGCTACAAGATGGACAAACAGCATTCGTTTGCTGTCAACTTGTTTACGGATTTCATCAAGTACGAGAGCATTCCCAACGAATGGGAGCCACCGGAGCCTCAACCTTTCAAGGCTCAAGGCTGTCTCCAATACTATTTATTGGAACCCGATGCGTGCGATCAGTTCTCTGTAGTTTACGAAGGAGGCGAGAAAGTGGCAGTGTATTTGAACGTTCAACCTGAATTATCCGTCTTGGAAGAACGACCAGTAAGCTTTTAAACTTGTACACAAGCTAAAGTATCTGTTTTTGACTTACTTTTAACTATTTTTATAGAGATGGACAGATACGTTGGTGCGTTGGTCGCCTTTGGGAACTTATTTGGCTACTTTCCATGCTAAAGGTGTGGCGTTATGGGGAGGAGAGAAGTTCCAGCAAATTATGCGCTTCAGCCATCCCGGAGTCCAATTTGTGGACTTTTCTCCTTGTGAAAAGTATTTAGAACTTAAATTTTTGGTTAAATTTGACGTTTTTGGGGGGGATAATCTAAAAATCCTCTCTTTTTGCAAGGTATTTGGTGTCCTTTTCGCCCCTTATCGATACCCGATCGGACGAGCCCAGTTCTATCGTCATTTTTGATGTTTTAACGGGCCAGAAGAAACGTGCTTTCCATGCCGACAAGAACCAGATCTTTCCTGTCATTAAGTGGTCCCACGACGACCGGTATTTCGCCCGTATGGGACCTGATGTCTTATCTGTCTACGAAACTCCAGTATAATCCCCTTCATTAAGCGTTGCAGTTCGAGGTTAATCAATCTTTTGGTGTGTTTTTAGTCGTTTGGTCTTCTTGACAAGAAGAGTATCAAAGTTATTGGCATCCGGGATTTCAGTTGGTCTCCTACTGATAATATCATCAGCTATTGGGTTGCAGAAGACAAAGATGTACCAGCTAGGGTTACTTTACTGGAAATTCCAAGGTTATTTCAGTTTTTTTATTCGCATTTCACTTGAAAATCCTAAATTCCACGGTTATTTCAGTTTTTTATTCGCATTTCGCTTGAAAATCGTAAATTCCAAGGTTATTTCAGTTTTTTTATTCGCATTGCTTGAAAATCGTAAATTCCACGGTTATTTCAGTTTTTTTATTCGCATTTCACTTGAAAATCGTAAATTCCACGGTTATTTCAGTTTTTTTATTCGCATTTCGCTTGAAAATCGTAAATTCCACGGTTATTTCAGTTTTTTTATTCGCATTTCACTTGAAAATCGTAAATTCCACGGTTATTTCAGTTTTTTTATTCGCATTTCGCTTGAAAATCGTAAATTCCACGGTTATTTCAGTTTTTTTATTCGCATTTCACTTGAAAATCGTAAATTCCACGGTTATTTCAGTTTTTTATTCGCATTTCGCTTGAAAATCGTCTAACTTTGAATTTTTGTATGATTTATTGTGTTATTTTCTGTATTTCATTTTAATTTTACTTTCAGTCGAAATGAAGTTCGAGTCAAGAACTTGTTCAGCGTAGCTGATTGCAAAATCCATTGGCAGAAATCCGGCGATTACTTATGCGTCAAAGTAGACCGCTACAGTAAAACCAGGAAGGAAAAGTCTGAGATTAAATACGCTGTAAATTCGAATGAAAACCCCTATTTTCGATACATTTTAAAAACACCCATCTTTTAGGGCATGTACTACAATCTGGAGGTCTTCCACATGCGCGAAAAGCAAATCCCAGTCGATTCGGTCGAGATTAAGGAAACGATTCAATCTTTCGCTTGGGAACCTGTGGGCAACAAATTCGCCGTTATTCACGGAGAAGTTCCAGCAGTTAACGTCAGCTTCTATGAAGTGAAAACTGGATTAACGCCCTTGTGCTTGAGTAATAATCGATTTTGAATGCAATTCTAAGGCGATTTTCAGAGAATTACTTGATATTAATGTGATTTTCTAGAGAATTTGTCGAAATTAATGAGTGATTTTTTGTAGAGAAATACGAAAAGAAGCCTTGCAACCACATCTTCTGGTCCCCAGCAGGACAGTTTGTGGTTTTGGCAGGCTTGAGGTCCATGGCTGGCACGCTGGAGTTTGTAGACACCCAAGACTTTACCGTCATGAACATGAACGAGCATTTCATGGCCACGGATGTGGAATGGGACCCTACTGGACGTTTTGTAGCGACCAGTGTGTCTTGGTGGGGACACAAAGTGGACAACGCCTTCTGGCTCTGGACTTTCCAGGGTAAGATCCTCAAGCGCGTGCCCATGGAGAAGTTTTGCCAATTCCAGTGGCGGCCACGCCCTCCTACGCTCCTTCCAGCGCAGCATATTAAGGATCTTCGCAAGAACCTGAAGAAATACAGCGTCCAATTCGACGTCAAAGACCGTATGAAACTGTCCAAAGCTTCTAAAGAACTTGTGGAGAAGCGTCGTAAACTTATGGTCGACTTTGAGGAATATCGTGCCAAGCGAGAAGAAGAATACAACGAGAGTCGCAAACGTCGTCTGGAGTTGAGAAACAGTAAGTTTTGGAGATGCATTTGTATAGGATTTGAGCTAAGTTTGTGTATTTCTTTTAGACATTGATACTGACGAAATTGATGCACGCATGGAAATGGACGAGGAAACTGTGGAATTCTTTGTGCGGGAGGAAGAAATCGTTCTTGACTGATCAGATCCATCCACGCCAAAGCCGGCTTGTTCAGGCTTGGTGACAAAAAAAGTGGTGGTTTATTGACGCTGAGTTCTTTTTTTAGAACATTCTAGCATTGGAATAAAGCCACGTTAAATCGGAAGGTCGGTTATCAATATTTCCACTTCTTTTTTCTTTTTAAAAGCACCAGGAACGTTGTCGAGTTTCCCTACAATCCCTTTATCGATTATGACTCAATAATCGATTTGGTGTCAATCGATTCGGTATCAATCGATTTACGATTTAACGATAACTACCATGACCACTATGTTTTGATGCCACGTGGTTACCTGTATGGCTAACAGGGAGTTCGTGAATGCGCTAATATTGAGACTATTAGCATTTAGACAGGAAACGTCTGGAACGACTGATCATTAAGATACATCCACGCCAAGGAGTTGACCAAGAATGCATGATTTGAATGCAGCATGGTATGCATTTATCTCATTACTTTAAATTCTTAAAGTAGAAGTAGGTAGTGTATTTACAATTTAGCGAATCTAAAGCGTTTAGAAAGTCTATTTGTCTTGGGTTTCAAACACAAGCTTTTTTACAAAGGAATGTACAAACCTATTTTAAGAAACCAGCGTAAAACGAGCAAGTATCCAATTCTCAAGTATTTCAAGCAACCAATTATCACAAGTAAGTAAGTAAGTTATTTTTTGTTGGTTTTTTACAAAAGCGCTATGAGCAGGCAACTTTCCCTAAAAATTCTCTTTGCTTAGGCGTTCACAGACTAATATCTCCATACTGTTGGTTCCAAACCCGGTACGCTTCTAAAGAAGAATCCGCTACGCTTCGCCGAACACGCTTTAAAGCTTCTACAAAATCTTCAAATTTTACTGGCCTCAAATGCTGAGCCTCTAAGGATTTAACTCGCTCGGGTCCTAATTCTAAAGACAAAAAAAACAGCCCAAGCTGTTAACCAAACTACTCGACACTTCTTAAACGTTCATCCAAAAACGAAATAACAAAATCTACCAAGTATTCATTCAAAAATACGAACAAAACGAGCCATATCCATGCCAAAAACTTACCTCTAATGGGTGCCAAGGCTGCATCACGGGCTACAGCCGTTAAATCGCTCCCGGAGTATCCTTCTGTCATCCTGGCGAGTCTTTCAATCTGCGCCACTGAGCAGGAATGTCCGCCTTGCTGTTTGGCAAACAAATGCTGCAGCAATTGAAGTCTGGCGCTAGTTTCTGGCAAGGTTACATACACCCTTTTGGGAAACCTCCTAAAGAAACCCAAATGAAACAAAAAAAGCCATCTTTTTTAGCCAAGCGAGCAGAATGAAAGCGGATTTAGCTTCCAATCACTCACCTAAGTACTGCTTCATCCAAATCTTGCGGTCGATTCGTGGCCGCCATGACAAGGATCCTTTCTCCTTCTTTGTGCGACGCTACTCCGTCAAATTGACACAAAAACTCGGTTTTGATCCTGCGACTGGCTTCGTGCTCGCCTTCGCGGCGCTCGGAGAGCAAGGCATCCACCTCATCCATGAATATGACTGACGGCTGCAAATCGCGTGCTAAGGCGAACAAGGCTTTCACCAGCTTCTCCCCTTCGCCCACGTACTTCGAAGTGAGCGACGAGGCGGAAATATTGAAAAACGTCGCGCGACATTGCGACGACACTGCACGCGCCAGTAAAGTCTTCCCGTTGCCCGGAGGGCCAAACAGCAGTAAACCCCGTGCTGGCGCTCGCAAACCCGTAAATAATTCTGGACGTAACGCTGGGAGAATAACTGTCTCTTCCAACGCTTGCTTGGCCAACTAATCAAATCATCAAAAAAAGAAAAAATCCAAAATTTATGAGCGATTCGAACTAAACACGCTTGAAATGGACATGAAAGTTGTACTTGATTGCCCGCAATGTCATCGAATTGCACTTCAGAGCCTCCCTCGATGATTTCCTGCATAATCAGCTGCGCCAATCGCGAATCTACGCCTTTTAAAGCGGCTCCTTGGCCATTGGAGCCGTGACTCGGGCTCGTACCAGGTTTGAGACGAGGATTAGCGACGTTAGCCCCTTTGGTACTTCTGGACGGCGTGCCAGGAGGCACGTGAACCTTGAAAACACGCAAAGTCAACTAGTTTCCAAGCCGATCAATCTATCAAAATCAATAGTTTTCCTAGTTTAGGTGCTCCTTACTTGTTTCTTGAGCATCGGAGGGGTTGACGTCGGTCGGGCCGTCGTTCTCGATGTGGGTAACGGCCGGCGACGAGACGCTGGACCTAAAACGCACATAAATCACATCAAAATCAACTCGTTAGCACACAAATGGACTGCGCTGCTCGAAAAGGGAGATACATTCTTCCGAACATGGGACTAGTGAACTCTTCGAGTAGGAGAAAGACAATTTTTCTATTTCTAACTCTAACTTTCCTTCTACTAACTAACTTTTCTGAAGACAGATCTTTCTTTTGCAAGGTTTCCGGAAGAAGAAATCGCTGGGAATGACCGGAACGGCAGACGTATAGTACCGGAAATGCAGTATGCAGGCGTAAGCAAAGACTGCACTGCGACAAAACATGTTGTTTGGCTTCGGAATAGAACGAGATGCTGGAGAGGATCAAGGAAAGAAGGTTCGCGTACCGTTGGTTTGTTCTTTGTGGGCGGCAATGACAGGATCAGCTGTTACCAATTTGGTGGCTTTTGGACTCGAAGTACTGCCACTGGTGCTACCTTGAGAAAGGGGACGCAATAAGGGTGGTCGCTTCCAGCGTTCACGAGCTGGACTCGCATTCACGCTCGCGGTTTCTTCTACTGCCAATTGCTGCAAGTGTGCCAACGAACCTATGGCGAATCAAAGCATTATCGCTAAAGCCTTTGTATGCTGAGGAGTTTACTGAGGAATTCCAGGCGGTCTTTAGCCATGGCAAGGTTCGTTTTCATCTTCGCTTGGAGTCGAGAAGCTCGTTGGCCAGCTTCGCCTTCCAAAAAGGGGATTTTAATCGAAATCCCGGCTTCTAATTGCGAAATCCCTTCTTTGTACAGCACTATAGCTTCATCTTTCGTTCCTGAAAGAAGTAATCGATATACTACTAATCGATAATTAGTAATCGATAAACTTCTAATCGATAAACTATTAATCCTAATCGATAAATTACTAGTGTTATTTATGATATATGAATTTATTTTGAATTTTATTTATGAATTTATTTGATTTTTTCATGAATTTCTTACCCAAATTCTGCTCATCAAGCCTCAATGCTTTGGAAATGAGCTCGAACGCCTTCTGATGGTAGTATTTCTGCTGTTGCTGGGCATCGACAGCAGCATTCTTGGCATGGTGGGGTTTGTTGGAGTTTGAAGACATTTCTGCTAGTTTGGGGTTGTAGTAATCGGGCTCTGACTCGAGAGAATCACAGGAATCGGGCGCGAGGTAGTATAAATCCGAGATTTGTTCACTCGATCTTCGTTCGACCCATACATCGACAGTTAATGGCTCGGATTCCGATGATTCTTGACCTTTGTTTTTGGTTTGTTGTTGCAGTTTCAACTTGTGCTGATCCGGGAGCCGCGAACGTGAACGGAAAAAGAACTGTTTTAGTAAAGCTAATAAAAACCAGAAGACTGCGAGGACATAGCGCACCAGTACCATCACGCCATAGAAGATTTGTTTGCATAAGAAGTTGAGGAGCAAAAAAAGCAGGCGTATTATTGCATAAATAGCGCTTGATGTGGACGACACAACACTGAACACTCCTTGAGTTGTTCGGGACGGTAAAGCAGCGCCTCCAGGCGGATTTAGCCGGACGCTATCTCGTCGACGCATAGCGGGCTTTTTGAAACCGAGAGTCACTGAGTTCATAAAGGGGAAGATCATTTATTAGGGTAACATATTCCAAGAAAGTAAAGATTCTTCTAACTGGCACTTTGGGGATTTTCTAGGATTCTTTGCAGGGAAGAAAAGTGTGCTTAAGATTCCTCCGGGAACCGGGAAGAAGTGGACGGATGATTTAAATGGACGGTAGTAGATGATCCGGCTGCTTACATGCCATGACTGACGCCAAATCGAAGGTTTCTCCCCAATGCGGAGATACGCTTTGCTGAAGCGTGGGTAAGAAGAAACGACGCTTGAGAAAAGACCTGCGCCGTCTTAGGGCGCCAACCAGGCGAAACCCGGCACTTACTTTCCTAATAATCCAAAAATGTGGTTTCCTTTGTTGTAACTGCTGAGAGTTGTAGATATGGCACTGCTTTTTGCCTTGATTTTTCCTTTTTGGGGGAGGGGAACAAGAAGCTGATGCAGCAACCTTTCAACCTTGTTTATTGCGATTTCGCTTATTGCAATCTTTAAGGCTCGGAGAACGTCGTACAACTGTATCTTGGTTGTATTCGTGCACTTTGTACGTTGCTAGCGAGTTTGTTAAATAATGAAATGAATTATGGTCACGTTCGTAATCAATATCCATGTGTCCAACCGTGCTGAACAGAACTAGGCAACTTAAATGTGGGCTAATGGGCTGAAATGCTAGAAAACAAGTATTGTTTTACTGAACTTTTAACTCCCCGTTTTTGGGTTTACTTGTTAAATTGTACCTCTTTCAAACGTTTGCCTAGCGCTGAATTTCCAAATCTGTTGAATATTTGTTCTGTGACTTTTCATACCTCGAAAAATAGGATTCTAATTTTGTGCAAATGAGATGTTTTGCTTCCCACTGGAATGCCTTATTTGTTGTACCAAAAAGTTCCCTGTAAAAACTAGTTTCTAAAAATGTCCTTTTTGTATTATTTGTAATGTTTGCAATAAAAAGGAAAATTTTTAATATTTTTTGCGTCATTTTTCAAAAAATCCGCTAGAAAAGGAGGCGTGGTTTCCGAAATAGACGAATCCTATTGGTGGATTGGACCAAAAAGGGGGCGTGGCTCCTTTTCGAGCTGGGAAAGCGTTTTCTGGGCTTTTTTCCATAAGGATCCCTGCACGATCAAGGGGGTCCCCTTGAAAAATCGTCAAAAATTGAGAGCCTCGCCCCTTTCCCCTGTTCCCAACTCCCCTGCTCGGTTTCCTATTCACGATATTCGAGCTCGTAATGCCGAAGCATCACAATTTCGAATATGGGAATAGGAACCTTGCCGGGAAGGCATATGGTACAGGGAAAGGGAGCCATTAAATATTTCGTTTTTTCGACGAAATAAAGTGCCTCGACCGGGAATCGAACCGAGGACCTTTGGGTCCCCAGTCGTGCGCGTTATCCACGCGGTCATGGGCTTATACTACAGATACCTTGAAACTTCCTATAAATACAATGTATGGATTAAGATGGTATACAATGTACATAGATACATCGTCTGATCCATCTTTCTTCAATTTATAAAAATATGTAACGGCTCGCATAGCCATATCCTTGGATTCTCTAGAAGTTTGCATTGTATTTTTAATTCTTTATATAGTATTTTCTTCGCCAAAAATCTGAAAAAATATCCTACATTACTCTTGCTTGTAGGCATCTCTTGTAAGCTGTTCGTCGAACGCGTTGCTAGTTAAACAAAAAACTCTTTAACTTCAAACAAATTGTTTATTTCTAATAACAAATACATTTATAGAACTCATATGATGCACACAATTATCAAACATCCAAGTTCGCGCTTTTTTCAAGGAAGTTTGCGGCCTGAAAAGAGAAGGCGCTAGTGTCGAAATTGGGTAGAAATTTCTTAGCGTCGGCCGTACTAGATACTCCTCGATGTAATGCTGGGAGCTTTCTTGTTGACAAAGCTAAGCGTAACCATTTCGCTCAAAACGTTTGAATGCGAAGTCTCCCTCTGATTGGGCGCGCATCTCCCCCATGTAAACTTGTCCTTCCAGAGTACCGTACTTACCGCCAATTGCGCCACAGCCAATAGGCTTCATTCTGCTCACACCACGAGTATCGAACGGTTGTATCGATTCCGGGTCCGCATTTCACCACTAAAAATAACGATTATTTCTTACTTTTCTACGACAAAATTTACCTCCCTAAAACTAAACCATTATAAACATAATTAGAGAAAAATCAGTGCATTTCCAAATACATTGAAATGAAAAGAAACTGGGTAAACAGGGCACTGGCGGAAGTAAACATTTTTTAAAAAACTGGCCACACTCTTTAAATGTATATCTTCGGTCTTTGTCTTTTTTTTAAGACGTTTCGGTTCTCAAGCGCCTGAATGACGCTGTTGGTTAATTTTTTTGTATCGTCAAAAATTTGTCGACTAGAGTAGTAAGGACAGTGATTGAAAAACCAACAAAAACACAAAAAACAATGGCATGGTTCGTCCCCGACAATATTTTCCCCTTAACACAAATCTTTGGCTTAATTTAATAAAATCTAATGAGGACGAGTAAAAACCGAGTCTGAATCATGGCGGGATCGCTGCTGTGAAACCACGCCAGTTCCCCGTGCTTGTTTCTGCGAGTTCGCGGCCGAAGCGTTGCCTTCCACTCCACTCCGATACGCCAGGAGCTCTCGTATATGTTGAACGATCAGATCTATGGCCACTACGAGCCCAATAAACGAAAGAAAAAAAAATGAAAAATAAAATCCTTTATTAGTCCAATTCTCCAAAACTTTCCCATCATTATTCAACCTTTTTTAATTCTTTTAACGCAAATAAACCAAAAAAGAACTTGCAAAGTGGCGTAGCCTGTATTGATGCACTTTCGGGGAGAAAATCGAAAAAAAAACTGAGCTGACGATGATGATCGGCAAAAAAACCAGTAAATTGTCCTATGAATGGCAAAATATAGATCCTTCAAAAGCAAAGTGCACAAGAAAACCATTATGACCTGCCCTTTTTGTAATTAAACCATCACAGACCTGATTGTTGCCCCCCAATAATAAGAGAAAAATCAAAGAGCTAAAAAAAAAAATATTTTTTGTCACGATTCATTACTTTTCTACTTTTTTTTTTTTTAAGCTGGCTTACCCCCATACCGTGGTAAGGCACAATTAAAAGCGTCATCAGTTAAACCAAAATCGGGCCAAAAAAAGTTCGAGTCCAGAAAAGAAACCCAAAATGTCAACTTTTCGTTTGTTTTTTTTTGGGTAAAACATCCATTCCTCCCATAAACTGGTCAGTTCTTGGCTTTTTACAGGAATGTCAGTTTTTGTCCCTTTTTCTTTGTCTCTCTGGCAAGAGTGTGTTATCGCAGAGATGCCGACTTGAGTGCCATTGCAGCATTGCATATGAGAATGTCTTGGATGTGCTGAACTATCAAGTCAATGGCCACTACAAACGAAGACAGAACCGTTAACGTAATTCATGAAAAACGTCCCAAGTCCTACCCTTTGTTATCCTTTTTTAAAGATTTTTTTTTTTTTTTTTTTTTGTAAAAAGACGGAAAATAGTACTATACACGCAAACGAATTGTTACCAGTGTTTTCTGCTCCACGAGGTATAATTACGTCGGCAAACTTTTTCGTCTAAACAAGAGGAAAATTTAAATTGATGAAAAAATGGATTTTGGGATTTTTTTTTTTTTTACCGGGAGACAAAACTCTTCAAACGCTGGCTTTACCAACGCAGTATATTGATTGAGCACATGTTCGAGATCACGCCCACGTTCTCTGGTATCTCTTAAAACTAAAACAAACACGATTAATAGCGATTTTTTTTTTATGAATTTTATTTATTATTTATTTATGAATTTTATTTATTATTTATTTATTAATTGTATTTTTATTTATGTATTATTGTGATTTATTTACTATAATTATTTATTTATATTATTAGTCTGCTTATTAAGCTAATTTTTAAAATTAAATTAAGGCAAACCTCGTCTAGAGAGTCGAGTATCTGCATCAGTGTCGACAAACAACTTCATGTGAAATAAATCACGGACTTCTTGGTGGTAAAACACGAGAATTCCTTCGAATAGCACAACATCTGCGGGGTAAATTGTAATACTTTCATCGGGTTTCCTTTTGGGGATGAATAAATTCATTTAAATGGATCTTTTAGACACATTTTAGGGAGGTTTGACTATTTTACCTTGAATGGTTTATGAAATCGTAGACAGGAATTGCACAGGGAACGCCCTGAAGGATCTTCCTCAATGTTTGGAGAACAAGTTCATTGTCAAATGCATCTAAAAACGATTTAGAAAATTAAGTACGTTAATTATGTTACAGAATGAGGGTTGATGAGCGTTTAAGTAGATTGTAGGAACCTGGATGGTCAAAGTTGAAGGAACCTTTGGAAGCTTTGAGTATTTCAGTGGGATTCAATTCTCGGTAGAAACTGTCTTGGCTGATGCAAACAACTTGGCGTTGATGATGATCCATTTCATCTTGGCCCAACTTTTCCATGATTTTACTGCACACAGTTGACTGCGTACAGAAAGAGCAAGGCAAAGTTTTAAGTTCCTTTTATAGCAAATTCTTGCCTAGAAAAATAATAAGTTAACAAGTTTTCAACGAATTTATTGAAGAATAAAAATTAAAATGAGGTTAAAAATAAGATTATTTATTAAACAAAAACAGCTTTAAACGGCTCTAGTAGATCTCGACTAGTTTTAGTTTGACTACATAGCAGAGGAGAAGACTATTCTAGAATTTAAAAATAGATTTAAAGAGCTACGGGGCTAAAAAAAATATAAAAATAATTACCTTGCCAGATGCTGTGCCTCCAGCCACTCCTATGAGAAACGGAGTTTTGGTCTCGAAACCTTGTAAAACGTATCTGGGAGCTCCCCCATTAGAAGAAAACCTTCTTACAGCCGCCATTTAAGTTTATTTTTGAGATCTATAAGGTAGAATTTCACTCCTGGTGATAAATCCAAATAGAAAAACGACAGGAAAAACGTGACGCTTCCGTCAACGCATGAGGGATGGACAATAGAGACGCGTAGAGGAGGAGTTAGTTTTCAGGAGGCTTTCCTTAGGTAGAACAACTGGTTATACTAAACAAACCGACTGGTGCCGCCACGTAGCGTAGCTGGCCCTGCTCTCTTGTTAACTTCCGCATGTTTTCCATAGGGGCGTGTATGAGTGCGCCTGTCATCGGCGAATAAAACGTTGGACAAGATAATTTGATAACCGTATACTCGATTTACATGCCGTCTTTTGTTAAAAAAACAGTTACACTCTGTCCAAATATTACAATCTTGTTTACTATCACATAGATATATGCTCGATGCAAATTTGTCCAACTAATTAATTTAAGAAATATAAAAACTTGAACTGTCCTTACCTTCCTTGACATTTACATGACCTTACTTTATATTTGCATTACCTCCCTTCACTTTAGATTTCTATTAGCTAAAAAATATTGCAAGGGTCTTGTTATTCAATGTTTCGATCTTTTTCACGTAAAGTAAAAGCAAGTTTTGCCTTTCCGTGCTAAGCTTCCGCGAGTTTATCGCCATCTAGTAGCTTTCCTATACAATACGTGTTGCGTCTTCGGATTCTGGCTCTAAGTCATCTAAGCCATTTTTTCCTGCAAATGAGTTCATTTCGTCCCAAAAACACGAGAATTCGGTTTGCGTTATCTGCAAAAATCTATTCTCAGTAGCAACCATTTTAACAGTCTTCTGAGGGCAACAAGGGGCACGGGATAAATTTGTGTAGGCGGCAGTACAAATCAAATCATGGCTAAACCTAGTTTACATGAAAACCAACACAATTGGGGAGGGACGCAAAGATACAAAGAATTTTGTGGCGGGGTTTTCACATTGTCCAAGCATTCACACCAAACACAATTATCCCTCCACTCTTTCAAGTCCATTGAACATTGGCTCTCCATTTTCCTTTTCTTTCTCCACAAAAACTACTTCGCAGTTGTTTCTCACAGATTAATATGTCAGAGGCAGGATATTGGTTACGATTATGAATAGGATTCTTCTTGCAAAAATTAGGACACTTTTGTTTCCTTTTCTGTAAGCTATTACGGAGCCCAATCCATCCACACACTTGCAACTCGCTTTGTACTCTCGGACACTACAACCTCGCCAAGCACCAATAAATTACTCTTCCACGCTCATCCCGCCAACGGTGAAATCTCAAAAAAGTAGAAATAAACCAAGTAAGAGGGAAACTAAAAAGGGTACATCGGTATAGAGGTGGGCTACATAAGAACATTTTGCAATCTCCCGTACATTCCCCAATCAACATTTCTTCCCCCAAATCGCATGATTAACATGTCATATATATTCTAGGTAACTTTTCTTATCTCATATAAAAATATGTCTATATAAGCGAAGCTTCTGGCGGCCCCTTCATTTTTTAGAATTTGAATTTCTTCTTGTCTCGGTAGTGGAAAAGAAAAGAACAACACCTCCACCCCAAATTTTTGGAAAATTCCTGTAAACTGCGTTGAAAGATTCTTTTCGGGGAAAAAGAACCTTCCTTTTCCCTTTAAAGTAGATTTAAACAAAAAGAAAAAAAAAAAAAAACAGGCAGTCTAGTTCCTTTCCGTGATTTTACCGTGTTTGAAAGTTTCCCAAGAATCCCAAGCCAACGAACATTTTCCCCGCCCTACGCCATCTCTTGCCGGCTGAAGTAAACACGCACCAAAACAAAAGAAACAGTTTTTGTACAGTTTACCTCACTTTCATAAGCCCGAAAACACAAAAAGGGGAAAACACACAATACAAGACAACTCTTTTTTTCCCCTATTAAATCATGAATTGATAACGGGTGGTAACAAAACATTTGGAAAACAAAATCTTCGCCATACTTTGTCTGATGCCCATATATCCCAGTACTTTTACCAAGCAAAAGTTCCGTTTAACAAACTATGCGTCACTCGGCGGCTAACCAACTCATGACGTCACAACTTGGGAGGGGGATTGCTGGATGGAATGTGCCTTTATACATAAAAACCAAAAGAACGAGTCCTAACCTTACATTGATTGTTTTTTGTTGTTTTCTCTTTAGCTTCAATCATGGTTATTACACTATGTACAAAGAAGTAAAACCCCCGAACTAATCAAAAGAGTTGATAGTACGGAGGGCCAAAAGAAATTTAAAAAAAAACTCAACAGAATCAGGAAGGGAAACCCTTGTTCAAACCATAGCCAAAATAATAATAAAAAAAGAAAGTTCTAGACGTGTTACACAGCCCCGCCATGGATTGAAACTTCTAAATTCCCAAAGACGAATGGTTTTTACTTTTTTCCGCCACTTTCGCTTCACGTGTCCCGATTTGGCTCCATAGACAGCCAATTTACATTCAATAAGCGTTCAATATAAGCTTCGTTCCTTGCACCGGTATGATGGAAGATGAGCTGATCCCAAGTCTTAAAAACAAAAGAACTTGTTGCTTAACCAAACCCATCTTCTCTTGCTAATCTTGTGAGAACTCTTTCACTATTGGAACCGAAAGAAACACTCCCCAATAGAGACCGAAACTGTGTATAAAAGAGCCAATTGCATAGGACTTCGTGTACTCCATCTAACGGAGATTGACAACCCTAAAAATGAATCACATAGTTAGGAAATAATCCATAAATTGAATTAAAATATCAATCTTTCGTTGAATTTGGGTAAGAAACTGTTTAAAAGGGTAAGGTTCTCACCTATCGTCGTTTGGCGTGCAGCATTTCCATTAATAAGGTTTGGGTAGGTGCAAATCCATTGAGGTGCTTGAAATACAGAAAGTCTTCGCCTCGTGAAGAAATACTGTGCACGTCAGGCAAAATGGCTAGTAATTTGCTGAATTTATCCTGCAAGAATATACAAATTAATTAATACATTTTGATTAGGGGATTTCGAAACATTTCGAAAGACTTTGGTTAAGCGCTTTGTCCATTTCAACTTGGCGAATTTTTTTTTTATGATTTATTTTTCTTACCGGCACTTGTGGGTAGCAATTCAAGGTGTAATCGAATAGAGCTTGCTGAACTTGGTCGTGAGCTTCCACTACGTGACGTCGATTCAACAAACCTCGAACATCTGCGTAAATTCGATGAAAGTAAAAGGAAAATTTCAATTAATAGTTGTCCAAACCAAACAATAAAATTACACTTGGGAACAATATTTTAATGACTACTAGCTTTAAGATATTATGCGCTAATTACGTTGACTACTTTCAGGACATTTTCAAGCTTCGTTTAGTTAGTTAGACAGTGTTATCTAATATAAGTAAGTAAGAAAGAGTCCCTTTTTTCTTTTAGACATAAGAGGGGAGATTTAGCTACCAGATGTATCTAAAGAAGGCCAAGAAACGCCCAGTATTCTCTGTGAAAAGCTTGCCTGTCCTTGGGATTACTCATCTCAATCAACATTAAAGGAGGCAAGTTTAAACGTGACACGTAGCTCACGAATTTCAAAACGCGAAGCAAATTATCCAATCTACTCTTGCGTGCAAAACAAGAAAAAAGTTCGACGTTTCACTCTTCTTTATAGTTTTCCAAATTTTTTCTAATAATATCTAACTGAATTAGGTATAAATACAAGAAGAATTGGTAATTCTGCTTGCATTTACCTTGTAATTATCGTCAATTGATATCGACTCATTCAATATCGATACTTAACGCTTTGGTATCGATTTCAAGTCTGATTGATGCGAATTTAGGATTATGTTTTAGTCTTACACTAATTCCAATTTGATCTATACTGATGGTTTAATGAGTTTAATTTATGTCTATTCGGGTTATTAACGTTTAGAGGTCGATTTCGATGTTCATTTTCATTCTTTTATGTAATTTTATGTAAAAACTAAGGTTTTTAATACAAATCCTGCTACGGAAAACATTCCAAAAGAAAAACAAAGGCGTTGTGAGTCAAGTTATTTTAGTTTGAAGGCTTTACCTGGATTGAGTAAGAGTAGGAACTTGAGGCAGATGTAGTCAGGGACGTCAAATCTTATCTCTTGCAATCTTCTCGTGAGGTCGTGGAGAGGTTCAGCTAATTCGGAAGCTCCAAGCATGGCCAACGACACCAATTCAAACTTCTGTCCATTCGGTAACGTTGTTTCATCGGGCAAATGATTGTGCAGCCTTTGGTGAATATGGTCCAAGATTAAAAGGTCGGACCACGAATGCTGCAGCATCTTCATCTGATCATCCACCTGAAATCAAGCCAAAAAAATGAGTCAAAACATCAAAACTAACCATCTTTTCTTGAAAAAAAAAATCCAGAAAATACTATAAAAAAAAACTCGACCAAAATTCGCAAATCCCCCCAAAATCATTTGAAACCTTTCCAGTTCCGGGACCTCAACTTTTTTCGGTTCTTTTCAAATCTGCGTCTTACAATTTGTATGTCGGTAGACTAGTTTCTTCTGGTGTGACGTCACCATTTCATCAGCTCACTTAATATTCCTGGAGGGGCAAAAACAAGCTCTACTGACCTTGTACAAACCTCTTTAAAGTGTGTTCTTATGTATGCAGAACTTCCACTTTACCCAATACCCCCCTCCTTACCCTCCCAATCCCACACTTTTCCTTTCACTTGTGACCAATACCCACCATACCCCCTAACACGGTTTTGCTGGTTTCGCTCTTCCAAAATTCGCCTTCAAAACCTTTACCAGAACCCAAAATCTTACCCCCTTACCCTAAACACCCTTCCTTTCGCATTTGCTTCAAAACAAACCTTCTACTTCCCTCTTCCAAACCTCAAATTCTCCAACAAAAACATCCCTATTAACCCCCTTTCTCTTCAGCAACTCCCAAAGTTGAAAAACATTGGACTTGTAAAAAAAAAAAAAAAAGACCAAAAAAAAAAAAAAGACCAAAAAAATTTTTAATGAGAAGCAACGTTCGAACTCGAAAAGCTGAAAATAAATCCCAAATTTTGACACTTTGAAAAAAAAGTGCTCAAAATATTGGCATCACGACATTTTCCATTTCCTCCACTTGGACGTGTTAGTGCCTCTTAGCCATCACGCACCCTATGAGAAAAGACTCACAAAATAAGTCCCGCCCCTTCCCCTCTCACTCTCTATAGCCCCACAGCGTGGCATTTTATACCGCCCCCCCCTTCCCCCCAACTCAAACAGCGACCTACTAACCTACTTGCTCTCAGTCTCTCCTTTCATAGTTTTTTTTTTTTTTTTTTTTAAAAACCTGGTACAACTGAACTATGGCTTTCATTCCCACTTCCCATGCCAAAAAGCCAGAACACTTCTACAACAACTTTTTTTTTTTGTAAAAAAGATAAAAAAAATAAAAAAAAAAATTAGTCATTCATGCAACGATAGAGATCGAAACCAAGATCACTTTTTCCACCCTGGTTATTTCCCTCAATGCTTTTAATTAATTTGCGTTGATTTCTCAGAATAAATTTCGTAATATTTCTTGAACGATTTGGAATCGAAAATTTGGAATTTAAGAGGGATTTAACGGGGAAATTTCAGTAAATTGGGGATTTATGGATTCAAGTTTGATTGAAGGGACCCGAAATAGAGAAGCTGTGCGCATCTTTAGATATCGACCAACTTACTCTTACTTTTTTTTGGCATTCTTGGAAGCGTTATCTTTTTTTCTTTTTTTTTCCGGATTTCTGTAGCTGCGCTGTTGCCTTGACCCAATTGGCGCCCAGCCCACTAGTAGTTCTTTAATCAAGTTTAGAACATCGTTATAAACCCATGAAGCCCTTAAATCAACTTATAATTATGCTCGGGCAATTAGAAAAAAAGACGTTTGTTTTTATAAAATTTGTTAGTATTCTTGGGATACCTCGAATTTAGCTAATTTGATTACAAGAGGATAATAGATACACTCACTAGATACACTTAATTAAGGCCAAGTTCAATTAGAGCTGGGAAACGAGACGGCAATCGCGACTAACTATGATAAAAAGATGGATGGGCATACGCTAGTCGAGGGTTGTCACAAACCGGTACGCATAGCGTTACTCCGGCCTGCTTGTCATGAAAGGCGCATTGACGTCACAATGGAAAATGACAAGGCTAGCCGATCGAATGGTGCGGATCTATTGCGTGCTCGTATCGCTACTCACGGGCAACCGAACGCGAGTTTGACGGGCTCGTGGCAGGGGGCTTGGGAGCGAACGTTTTAGCAAGCCGGGCCTCGTAGCGTTACTCCGGCTTGGAAGTTTTTTTTTTGCGGGAAAAAGAATAGAGATTGTATCTCACTCAGGATTGTTAGTCAATTAAATAAGATGGCTGAAAAGCCCTTTGAAGTTTTTTTCCCTTTACTTTATCTCATATGTCTACACAGTAGGGAGGGTCCAAAAATGTAGTAAAGCTGAGAGAAGTATTTTCTCTTACAAAAGTCTCTCCTGTCTTTTTCTTTCTTTCTTTTGGATTCTATTGAATCAAATATGGTACCCGCCTATTGTTCGTGTCCTTTTGGCCTCCTCTGAACGCCAGGCTAAAAAGCCATTAAGATTGATTGCTGAGCCCACGTATTGACTCGCGTCTCAATGCCTACGAAAAAGTAAAAAATTGCCATGCCGGGACTCGTGGCGTTACTCCGGCCTGCTTCCGCAAAGGCGCACGGTCCCAATAATGAAAACGTTCGAAGGTTGCCAAGCGAACGCTACTCCCCAACCCGGGACTCGTAGAGCAACTCCGGTATACTTTTGCCTTCGTTCCGTTAACCCTTACTCCGCCTCCTTCGCGTCCCTTGGCTGACTCGAACACCGTCTCGCCCGGACTTGTAGCGTTACTCCGGTTTGCCTATGGGTCCTTACGGTTCACCCCCCGAAGACATCGCAAGACGGTCAACCCTATCTCGTAGGCCGGGTTCGTAGCACAACTCCGGCTTACAGTTTGGTCAATACCTCAGTAAGATCATTTCGACCAAATCGATCCCCACCACCATAAACCAAACTCAAATTGCGAAAAAATATCAAAAACTTACCCTAAGGTCTTTGAAGAACACCGAGTTCCGTGCCCAGTCAACTTGGGAGAAGAGGTTCTGGTCCAGCACCTTGCACAAGAGCTCAAAGAGGTCGACTTCCACTTGGTTGTAGGACTGGCTCTGCAACAATCCAAACAATGCACTTTGCCATTCTTTGTCGTCGAGACTTTGCACAAATTCCCGGACCAGGGGCGGCATCTTGGCCGTTGGCGTGGTCCCTGTACCCGTCCCGGTCCCAGTCCCTGTAAGCCCCGCCCCTATGTTCCCACTCGCGCTCGTACCCACGCTGCTGCCCAACAATCCTTCGAACTGGAATTGCTTGGGTGAGAGATGGGGGTGTTGCGGGTGCGGGGTTGAAGGGGTGGTCGCGTTGTTACTCGGAACGTTGGTTCCACTCGGGTTGTTGCTATTATTATTATTGTTCCAAAGCTGTTTCTCATGAGTTTGTCCACCATTGCTCGCCCCACCCATGCCGCCATGGTTGCTGGTACCGTGATTCGCGTAACTGGCACCGGGAATCCCTAAGGGACTCGGGGAGGAGTCTGGCGATGACGTCAGCGAGGACACTTGTGGGATCTGGATCTCGTGCTTGATCCCCCCACCGGTCACATACAAAGGGAGGGGATTGTTGCCGGTACTCGCCGGACCACCTACCGTATACAGCGTCGCGTCGGTCGCGTACATGGCCGTTTGCGAAGGCGTGCCGCCGCTGGAAGACTGGCTAGAGGGCGTGCCTGACGCAGAAGGACGCATTTGCTTCTCCCGAATGGTTTGCAACTTGCGAGCTCGATCCCGCTTGTACATCGGACCGAACTTATTCCGTCCTCCTCGCATCCGATCCGCTCTCACCGCTATTTAAACAATCCAAATTTTTTTTTAATTTTTTAGCCAAAAACTTTGGAAGAAACTAATTCTTATACAATTACTTTTCAATAAAACATACTAAATTTTCTTAAAAAAAGACTTGTTAAGCTAACGTCTGAACAACGAAAACGAAACAAATCCGTTTCCTGAACCTAATTTGGTGTCGTCAGAAAACCATCAAACACATATCAGGCGATTCCAAGATTCTAAAGGTTGAGCAACTGAAAACGAAATTTGTATATTGACGTCTCTGAAAAACCTGCTTATATAGGCTATATAAAGAGTAAGCTATGCATTCTCCTTGACCCACTTTTCCTTCCACCTGAATCACGTTATGCTTGATAAGCCCTGGAAACCGCCAGCTTTGCTTCGCTTCGTTCGTTTGTCGTGGGACAGAATCAGACGCTGGCTTCATTTTCCAAAATATTTTTTTTTTAATAAGAAATAAAATAAACACAACCCTCCAAATAATTGTACAAATTTACACTAAACATCCCCCAAACCCTTTAATTTCTTTCGATGACTATAGAATTCTAATTAAACTTCTAAGATTCTAATTAAACTTCTAAGATTCTAATAAAATTTCTAAAATTCTAATTAAACTTCTAAGATTCTAATTAAACTTCTAAAATTCTAATTAAATTTGTAAAATTCTAATTAAATTTCTAAAATTCTAATTAAACTTCTAAGCTTCTAATAAAATTTCTAAGCTTCTAATAAAATTTATAAAATTCTAATAAAATTTCTAAAATTCTAATTAAACTTCTAAGATTCTAATTAAATTTCTAAGATTCTAATAAAATTTCTAAAATTCTAATTAAACTTCTAAGATTCTAATTAAACTTCTAAGCTTCTAATAAAATTTCTAAGCTTCTAATAAAATTTATAAAATTCTAATAAAATTTCTAAAATTCTAATTAAACTTCTAAGATTCTAATAAAATTTCTAAAATTCTAATTAAACTTCTAAAATTCTAATAAAATTTCTAAAATTCTAATAAAATTTCTAATATTCTAATTAAACTTCTAAAATTCTAATTAAACTTCTAAAATTCTAATAAAATTTCTAAAATTCTAATAAAATTTCTAAAATTCTAATTAAACTTCTAAGATTCTAATAAAATTTCTAAAATTCTAATTAAACTTCTAAGATTCTAATCAAACTTCTAAGATTCTAATTAAACTTCTAATATTCTAATTAAACTTCTAAAATTGTAATTAAACTTCTAAACTTCTAATAAAATTTTTAAAATTGTAATTAAACTTCTAAGATTCTAATTAAACTTCTAAGCTTCTAATAAAATTTCTAAAATTGTAATAAAATTTCTAAATTTCTAATTAAACTTCTAATATTCTAATTAAACTTCTAATATTCTAATTAAATTTCTAAAATTCTAATTAAATTTTTAAAATTCTAATTAAATTTCCAAATAAAATTCTGAAAAAATCGAAAGAAAATTCGACCAGAAATAGGAAAATAAAGTTTGCTCCCCAGCCTTACACTTATGGCCTAATTTAATTTACTCGACGTTTAAAATTATCTAGTTAAGTAAAAATTGAAAAAAAGTGTATCCGATTGCGTTATGTGATAGCATGAAATGCGACAAGTGGTATCGATCGCCCTACTAACCTAGCTTTTTAAGGGGTGACTAAAGTGACACGTGTACCAGACTAGCGGGGGGGGAGCGGGAGGGTGGTATCGGGGGAATCCGTTAATGTAGGCTAACTCGCATTACAAAGTCTATGCATATGTTACAATACAAATACGTTCACTCGAGCTCCCCCCCCCCATATCGGGGGGATCCCCTCCCCCCGTATGAGGCGGGGGGGAGGGTGGTTAGAACAGACTCGGTAACGTCATTTCGACCCTGACCGCAATTGCAACTTCCATCTCTCGTATGTATTTTTCCAATTAGTAATCTACGCCTCAAGCTATCACGTCAAATTGTGTCTGCTAATCAAATGAACGTTTCAAACTTTGAAAACGTTCTGTACGGATGTTTCCCACGTAATAATCTCAAGAACTGAAGGATATTGGTGAATTTATCCTGATTTTTAGTTCGGCGTGAGCTCATTTTCTTCAGATTTTCGTCTTCTTTCCCAAGAAAATTGACAAAATTTGCAGAAAATTATTTCAATTACTAAATTAGATTACTTTAGAAAATTTAATGATTTATAAGGAATTTATTTAAATTCTTTTAGAAAATTTAAGGATTTCTACAGAATTTACTTAAATTCTTAGCTTCAATTGGGATAATTTAAAATCATTTTTGGCTTATTTTTTAAGATTTTCATCCTCGTTTTGAGATAAATGGGAGAATGAAAGAGTGGAAAAGATGGGAGAATGGAAAGATCTTCCTTCACTCATAAATAGAAGGTATAGCCAACGTCGAAATACCCGTTTTTGGTGGGACGTTCGAAAATCCAGATAAATACCGGTCTTGGGCACTAGAGTAACATGGGACGAAAACGAGAGCGAAAACGAGGTCATCACGCACCGAAGGAGTTTCCCAATCCTACAACCACGTTCCCTCTTTTCAACTTTTGTCTCGCTTTTAGCTCACAGCAAAGGACTAATTTTAAACTCAACGCCGTATTTTCCTTCAGAAAACTCTACAAATACCCCAAAAGTCTGTCCTCAAATGCTCAAAATCCATTTAAAAAAATCCCTTTTTTTTCCAAACTCGGAAGGAAACTTACAAGAACTTCCCAAACCCTTAATTTACCTTCTAAAAATTCCTCCCCAAACCTTTCCAATCACAACTTGGACTGGCTTCATCCCTTTTCAACTACCGATACATCGAATCCATGCTCTTTTTCCGTCTCTGACTTTCGGACATCTTTTCAGAAAGCGATTTCTGAAAAAATCTCTGAAAATTCAACAAAATTCAACAAAATTCAACTTCATTTCGGACGTTTTCGGACAATTTCGGAAGTTCTTCAAGCTTCAGATCTGTCTCTTTCAACTCCCAACGACACCAGTTTAACTTCTTGAAAAAAGTTTAACTTCTTGAAAACAACTCCTTTGGAAATTCATGAAAAAACGGTGAAAATCCTGCAAAAAATCCCTCAAAATGCTTTGAAACCTCTCCACATTGTCAAAAACTATTTCAAAATGTTTCCTCTTGTAACTCCCAACGACACCAAACTTTAATTTATTGAAAAGACTTCATAATCGAAAAAACCCTTTGAAAATTCACGAAAAAAAAACGGTGAAAATCTTGCAAAAAATCCCTCAAAATCTCCAAAATGCTCTAAAACCTCTAAACATTGTCAAAAACTATTTCAAAATGTTTCCTCTTGTAACTCCCAACGACATCAAAGTTTAATTTCTTGAAAAAGACTCCTTAATCGAAAAAATCCTGTGAAAATCCTGCAAAAAATCCCTCAAAATCTCCAAAAATGCTTTGAAACCTCGACACATTGTCAAATACTATTTCAAAATGTTTCCTCTTTTAACTCCCAACGACACTAAACTTTAATTTCTTGAAAAGACTTCTTAATCGAAAAAACCCTTTGAAAATTCATGAAAAAAACGGTGAAAATCCTGCAAAAAATCCCTCAAAATCTCCAAAAATGCTCTAAAACCTCTACACATTGTAACGATCTATTTCAAAATGTTTCCTTTTTTAACTCAAAAAATTAACGACTTATTAAACGAAAATTTAACGACACCAAAGTTTAGTTTCTTGAAAAGACTACTTAATCGAAAAAATCCGGTGAAAATCCTGCAAAAAATCCCTCAAAATCTCCAAAAATGCTTTGAAACCTCTACACATTGTCAAAAACTATTTCAAAATGTTTCCTCTTGTAACTCCCAACGACACCAAACTTTAATTTCTTGAAAAGACTTCTTAATCGAAAAAACCCTTTGAAAATTCATGAAAAAAACGGTGAAAATCCAGCAAAAAATCCCTCAAAATCTCCAAAAATGCTCTAAAACCTCTACACATTGTAACGATCTATTTCAAAATGTTTCCTCTTTTAACTCAAAAAATTAACGACTTATTAAACGAAAATTTAACGACACCAAAGTTTAGTTTCTTGAAAAGACTACTTAATCGAAATAATCCTGTGAAAATCCTGCAAAAAATCCCTCAAAATCTCCCAAATGCTTTGAAACCTCTCCAAATTGTAACGAACATTGTCAAAAACTATTTCAAAATGTTTCCTCTTTTAACTCGCAACGACATCAAAGTTTAGTTTCCTGAAAAGACTACTTAATCAAAAAAATCCTGTGAAAATCCTGCAAAAAATCCCTCAAAATCTCCAAAAATGCTTTGAAACCTCTCCACATTGTAACGAACAATTTCCAAATGTTTCCTCCTTTCTTCAAGAAAAGACTCTGAAGCTAAATAAAAAGGATACTAAATGACAGGAAAAGGAAAACGAACGAAAGAGAGAGGAGCTTTAGGAAAAACACCCTAGACACCTTTTTTCCCATATGAATCTCTCATACACCTTGTATACCCATCTTATTATGTTGTGTAGAATTTTTTTTTTTTTTTTTTTTTTGTCTCAATGTGCCTATGGCACTGTCTTCAAGCCTTAACTCTCTGTCTAGCTGCTTTACATTGAAAAGCAGTACGAGCAGTAACACCTAGAAAACCACCGCCTTGGCAACTTTCACTTCTTCTTACGTTGCTCTTCTAACCATGTTACACCAGCACAGCCCCGTAACAGCCAGGCGGGGATCTATCTATCTACAAACTAGTGAAAACCCCTCAGGTGTAACGTCTTAGCTCTGTATGCACCGTACCACGACAAGATATATGCACTTCCCCAAAGTCTGCGTCTCTTCTATGGTTTGAAATACCAATTTTTTAAAACTTTTTGCCTTCATCAGCATTGAGGAATATGTGAAAAACTTTCGCTGTTTGACTCAATCCCCTTGTCTTCGTTTTCCCTAAGGCTCTTCGCTTTGTCTCTTTCTGGTTCTTCGGTTTTCGACTTCATCTTTCGTCCAAGGATCAAATATTGGGCCTATAGATGTAGGTCAAGAGGGACCTAAGCAAGGAAAGTTAGACGGACATCTTTGCCTATCAAGATCAGGTTTAGTTTACGGGAGGAAACCCGCTTTGGGAGGATCAGAAAGATACATACTGGCTCTATGGCACCTTTTAAGCTCCTTTTCCAAGGATGACGCATGGTCTTTTGCATACGATCTTTGGGTGAACGCGTGTGACGTGGTGAATGTCTTGGGTTAAGGGCAAATGTGGTAGGAAGTTACTTAATGCAGATGACACTTGGGGTAAGAGGTATAAGAAGAGGGGCTATGATGAAAAAAGTTGAATTTGGAGGAATTTTTCGGGATTTTTTTTTTTTTTTTTTTTTTTTTTTGCAAATTGCAAATTAACTAGGGCGAAATTTTGGGAAATGCGATGAACATTAGTTAGCCTTTAAGGTGAGCAACTTTACTGTCGAAAGGTTTTTGGATAATCGGCCGAAATTTGGGCGAAACGGGTGACGGCACTTTCCCTATGCATTCCATAAGGGTTACACTCATTTGCGAATTGCGGATTCAATACGGCGAAAATCTAGGAATTTCTTCAGCCGTTTCTTAGCTACTAGTGTCCCTAGTTTACTCTCAGGAGGTTTTCAGCAAATCTGCAAAGGTTTTAGCGAAACAGGTGACGCATTATTTTCCCATGCTATTCGTATGGGTAAAACACTCATTTGCGAATTGCGGATTCAATATGGCGAAAATCTAGAAATTTCTTCAGCTATTTCTTGGCCACTAGTGTCCCTAGTTTACTCTCAAAAGGGTTTCAGCAAATCTGCAAAGGTTTTAGCGAAACAGGTGACGCATTCTTTTCCCATGCTATTCGTATGGGTAAAACACTCATTTGCGAATTGCGGATTCAATATGGCAAAAATCTAGGAATTTCTTCAGCTATTTCTTAGCTACTAGTGTCCCTAGTTTACTCTCAAAAGGGTTCCAGCAAATCTGCAAAGGTTTTAGCGAAACAGGTGACGCATTCTTTCCCATGCTATTCGTATGGGTAAAACACTCATTTGCGAATTGCGGATTCAATATGGCGAAAATCTAGAAATTTCTTCAGCCGTTTCTTAGCTACTTGTGTCCCTAGTTTACTCTCAGGAGGTTTTCAGCAAATCTGCAAAGGTTTTGGCGAAACAAGTGACGCATTCTTTCCCATGCTATTCGTATGGGTAAAACACTGATTTGCGAATTGCGGATTCAATACGGCAAAAATCTAGAAATTTCTTCCGCTATTTCTTAGCTAGTACTCTCCCCTACTGTACTGTCAAAAGTTTTTCTGAAAATCTGCCAAGACTTTGGTAAAACAGGTGACGCACTTTCCCTTTCCTGTTCGCATAGCGCAAACCCTTTAACTTGCCCAAAAGTTACCTAATCTCCAAAATTTACAAACTCCTTCAGACATTTCTTACAAACTGATATCACCTATCTTACTGCCAAACAATTTACCGGAAAACCCTTTGAAATTTGGGCCAAAACGGTGACGTACTGCACTGTACAATACTTTCGCATTGCTATGGGGATCAAGGCATTCCAAAAGTCCCTTCAAAGGGTACAGTGCATGTCTTACCTAATAAGACTAAACAACCATTGTTCTCCACAACTATTACCATCAGGTAACGGTTGGTTCGCATGGTGAAGCCAGAAAGGGAATACTAGCTACCGCCAGCCGGCCACCTCCCGTTCCGGATTAGCAAGCAAGTAGTCAGTCTGGGTAGACGGCAAAATGTGTGTCAATGTTGTTTGTTGCGTGATTGCTCAACTGTTTCTTTTTCTAACTTCTTTCTACCTCTCTTTAGTTATATCTTATAGTAGAGGTTAGTGTCTAGGGCTGGCCAGGAGAAAAAAAAAATGGAACCCCAATGTGCACTGTCCCCCCAAAAAAACTTTCCCTCTCGCTTCCGGCCGCATGTCAAAACCTTCCACAACCATTATGTGATAACTCTAAACTCACTCAGCTTTTCAAACCATGTGAACTCTTGTCTAGAAACCCCTTTTACTTTCTAATCCCATCCCAACTCACAGAACCTCCGGATCAAATGACTCCACTTCCTACCAACTCAACCCAACTTAACTTAAAACCTCGCTGAGTCAATACTTAAAATTAACAAATTTAAAATTAACAAATTTAAAATTAACAAATTTAAATTTGCCTTAAAATTAACAAATAATCCCATTCAACTACAAGAATACTTATCTTAAAATTAATAAATAAGATAATGGTTCCAGGCATTCCAAAATAACACACAATCCAGCACTACTTTTTTCCATTTTTTGCTACACTAAAAAAAAAATAATTAAAATAATTACCTTCAAGTTTCATGCCGACTTCGAGACACTTTTGAAACCGGCAAAAGGGACATCGTTTCCGTTGGCTCTTGTCAATATGGCAAGAACGATCCGCCACGCAAGTGTACACCTTCTTGTTCTGTACCGTGCGTTTGAAGAACCCTTTGCAGGATTCGCACGTGAGGAGTCCGTAATGGTACCCCGAGACTTTGTCGCCGCACACCGGACAAAGTTCCTCGATGCCTTCTTTGGTGTCGGGCAGGTCGGGTCCATTGGTGCCGGCCGAGGCTCCTCCGTTCCCCGGGCGGCGAGCCGTGGCTGTGGCTGCGGCAGACGCGGACAGAGTCCCCGTCAACGCCACGCTCACCCCAACCACGTCCGCTACACTGCTGTTATTGGACCCGGTCGAACCCGGTGGATTGCTGTCGTACTCCAAGGATCCTGAAGGATACAAACAATAAGAATCCAAGCTGGAAAGGCCCAACGAGCCCACTGTCACGCCCACTCCCAACAACTGTCCATCGGTGGTATTGCCCATATGTGACGAAGTCAAAGTATTGACTTCACCTCCTCGCCCTCCCCCTCCTCCGCCCCCTCCACCCGGCATGTTGTTCGAACTGCTGTGCGGATGGCCCAGACTGTACGCGGTGAGCGTGGTCGGACTCGGCGCGGAGGCACTACTACCTAACGTAAAGGGACCCACTGAACCGGGACTGGAGGACGCCATCGAAGGGGACGGCGAGTGCACGCCGACCAAGAGTGGCGGGCTCTGAGATCCGAAGACTCGGAGTGGATCGCTCGGATCCGAATGCGAGTGGGAATGACTGACGTGGTGGTGATGGTGGTGGAGGTTATGGTGACCACTGCGATTGTCCGCGTCGGCCGGCAAAGGCGGACTCAAACTGAACGCGTTCAATGACGTCACTGCTAGATCCATGTCGGCTAACATAGCCACTTTGGGGTACTTTTGTAAGGTCTTTAAGTGGCTTCAAACTCCTCAAATAGGACACGGTTTGAACCCCCAATGATCAGAAATCAATGTCTTGCTGTTCGTCCCCTGGGTCAGTTCGTTTTAAGAGAACCCTGGCGGTTAAGACAGACCACGTGACATGGTATCAGATCGGGACGCCTATCACTTTATTTGCTGCTTTTGACTCCCAAAGACTCTTTCCCCACGAAGGTTAAGTAAAACTCCCTTCAAGAGGTATTCAAAGCACAGGTACTTTAGCTTTTCCTTTCTTTCGGGAACTGCGGATCACACGTAACCCGCAACAGTTTGGAACGCTTGGACTCGGGAGGGGAAAAGCGAAAGTAACCAACCCGCGCAGATCCTAAACCTCAACTCCTGTGGACCCTTTTGGAATCCGAAAGTCCCCAAAACTGTTGCGCACTCCACACTGTTAAAGCAATGTAATCCAAATTGTGGGGAGGGATTCCACCGGGCAATACTTTGAGTTTATCCAAGTAACTTATTTTCTAAAAATCCTTCACTCGGTTTCAGTTTGTAACGTAAAACTCCCAACAGTGAAATCGCGATGGTCGCAATGTTATGTAACTCTCTAACAATGAATTGTTAGCGCACTGTGACTGACCCCAGCGGAAGACCAACCGTCACAGTTGTTGCAAACTCCACAGAATCCTGGTATCTGCCACGACCCACTCCTGTTGTAACTGTACTAACCCACTCCACGCAATACAAAAACGGCAGTGGGCGGGGCGACTGTTATTTTTACAACAAATTAGCTCGCCGTTTTTTTTTTAAATCACCGTCTGTTCCGATAGATCTGTCAGTTTTGAGTTCCCCGGATTTGAGACGAACAGAAAAAGAATCAGATGGTGGGGGTCGCCCCAAACCAACTACTCCGGATCGGTCTTTAGAGCGACTGAGCGAGCGACCAGGGTGCCCGTGCAGGGGGACCTACGACTGTACCTTACCACACATATTCCTCGGGGTTTTTCGCTGGCTAAAACGTAGCACCGTGTAGTGGATCTACAACAGGGGACCTGCCCACCTTCACAGCCTGTGTGCCTGTATGCCTTTACCTCGCCTCACCTGAGCCAAGACAAGGAGGTGGGTTGGTGGCGGGGGGAGGGGAAGGAAAGAACACAAAAAAAGGACGGGAGGGAGGGATCGAAGGTGGTACCGTCTGTGCATAACACCTTGGCTTGCAATCAGTGAAAGTGGACTCCACACTGGCGGCCTACTTTCTGCTCCATGCTGTAGACTGTATGGAACGTTTTTCCCAACACTGAAAATATGTCCCTCCCCCTTTTTTTCGCAGTAGCCTGCCCGTTGGACACTGTAAGGGACGTCAACAATGAAAACTTGGCCAGGCGAACACGAAGTACGAACTTGGGAACGAAGTACGAACCGGGGGTTTAAGGGGATTTGAAACGCGTTAGACTTAAATGGACACGGGTTTAGGGCGACTGCGACTGAGAGCGAGAGTGGAGTTGGCCTGTCGAGATGATGGCGACAGAAAACGAACGAAAACGAGGCAAAAGAGGGGCAAACCCGGGGGGAGGGTTGGGAAGGGTAACCTACTGACCTACTTGAGTACTGGGACGTGGGACGCGCACAGCACACGCTTCACCTCCTCCTTTTCCTCCTCCTTCTCCGCCTACCCGCCACACGCGGTACTACAAGCTCAAGCCACGCCTCCCTAGCGTCTTTCCCGCCTTCCTGGCCCCGCTTGGCAACGTGGGCCAGGTGTAAAAAACCTCTTGTTTTAGCATACTACAGGAGTAACAAGGGCATTTTCCCGAATGTTTACACGCCATTACACTGAATTTAATTTAGTACAATTAGACTCTGTTACTATTGCAGGCAAATGATGATTAGTCGTTGTAAACGTTTTATTGCTCCATTTTTGGATTTTTTTTTATTTTTTTTTTCGTTTTTTTCCCCCTTAAAAATTCCAATAATTTTTCATGAATGTTTAGGGAATTTTTAGACCGTATAGAATTACGTAGATAATTATTAGTATATTTATATAATATTATTTAGTTTGAATAGATATTTTTTGTAATTTTATTAAATTAGTTCTGAATTTTATAAGTTGCTTAACGACTTTTTTAGGGAATTTTCATTGAATTAGACTCGATCGTCGGGTGTCTCGTTTAATGAATTCTCTTCCAACTCAATTTGGAGAGAAAGGGGGTAAAAGAAGGCGAAAACTTCTTAGAAAAGTGTCGTAACGTTGAAGCAGTCGAGAAATAGGGATAGAAATAATGCATCTGGGGGATTCTTGGCTAATTAGTTGCAATAAGGGACCCAAAGCTATGCAGAATTCAAACCCTTGAGAGATTTTAAAATGAAACACGAATAAAAAGAAGAAAAAGTGAAAAAGAAAAAAAGAAGGGATTATTAATATATTATCCCAACGTAATATTCTTAGAAATTTTTGAATGCTTATTTCCTAATAATGCATTGCATTGGTTATGACTGGTTCTCTAAACAAGGCGGAGCTTGTTTGCAATGCAGAAAAAAATGAACAAATTCTACGCCACATTCTAATAAATAATGCGAAAGGAAATAAAGATTAGAACACCCGCCAACGAAATAACGCGAAAGAAAAGACTTTTTCTCTCGGAATGACTTGGCCGGTGAAGCAGCTTCGAGACAGGCCGGAGCCAAGCTACCAAACCCGGCCAGGTTTCCCTCTCCACTCGCTTCACCCATAACAGCCCCCACTTGTTCGCTGTTAAACACAACATTCCTAGCGAGGCAAGCCGGAGTAACGCTACAAGTCCGGCCTGGCCCCAGTTGGTTTCACGGCATTCCCTTTTCTTCGGAAGGGTTATTTCTATGGATTCCATTAATAAAAAGGAAAGTGATAGATAAAAAAGGTAAACTTACCTAAAAAAATCCTACCCTAAGGATCTTCTTTTTACCTTCTTTCTCCTATCGAAAGGGGTTTTTTTTCAGATCTCTATCTCTTCTTCTCTTCTATTTCTTCTGTCTATTTCCACTTCTCTCACTTTCCCATTTCTTATTTATGCATCTCATTCTCTTTTTCCATACCTTCCATTCTGATTCTATTAACGAAAGGAAAAGTCCCTTCCCTCCCATTGGGTTATAATAGCCCACCTTTTGCTCTCTGAAAAACTGTGCCACCGCCCACTTGCCTCTTTCCTTTTGGGGGTTTCTTCTTTCCCATTAGACAATCGAACGAACGTTGTCCGGGAGGCGCGCTGGGAGCTGGCCGGGAATGTACAACAGAAGGACCCCCCGAGGAACATAAAAGGGAGAGTGGGAAAAAAGATCATAAAAAAAGTTACGCGTTTTTGATGCAAGCTAGTCTTTTTTGGGTGGCACTAAATAGGGACTCTTTCACTTTCCAAGACATGCCCGGTACCCCATTGCCACACTGACCCCAATACCCAGTGCACTAGACCTACTTTCCATTTCGTTTTCGTTTTTTATAAGCAGCATCGGTTTTTTCGAGACCAGACCAAATTACCATACTGTTTTGGAAAAAAATTCAAAATAACGAGCATTAACCAAGAATTTCGGCACCATTTAACCCTGCTCTACAAGCCTCAATAGGGCCAATAGCGCTTAGAAGTCAGGATCATTGAATAGGATCGAAACCAAGAACAATTTTCCCGAATTGATCGAAGATAGTTCATTTTGATAATTATTAACTTTTTAGCGTTTAAGTTCCAGAATGATTTAGGAAAGATCTAAAGGAAAATGTAGGAGAAAAATGTCGTTTTAATAAGAGACCGAAATCATTGAAATCGCATAACTGGTTGATTTTTGGACGATTTTTACGAGCTGGAGCAAGCTTGGCCGCGCGAGGTCTAGCCGTAACCGGCGTTCCGGCGGTGAGAGTCGGCTTGCCCCAGCGAGCGCACGGCTAGCTGCCTACTAGCCGGGGTGACGTCAACAGATGGCTACCATTCAACTTAAAAATCCACTCATTGCGTTAAAACAGATTGTTATAGCCAAACTGAAGCTCCTTTTCATGACGGTTTTCACTTTTATTGCTAAAGCGTTTTTTAAGCCAAAACTAGACAGAAAACTAAACAAAACCCAAAAATTACGCAAAAACTAGGACTTCCCATGCCCTTTACTTCGAAAGGGGCGTGGACCATCACTCTTTAGTGGATAACTCAATTAGTTTTCCAGCTAAACATGGCGAGTTTGATGTTAAAGTGGCTGGTCTGACCTCCGCTATAACGCGGAAATTTTAAGGAATTTAAAGAATGATTTATAACGAAATTTTCCCCAAATCCCTCACTTTTCTCTCGTTTTTTTTTCAGTAATTTAAAAAGAAATTCATGACGCAGCAATAACGCAACGTTAGTCAGACATCCCTAGACATAAAACCCCAAAGAAATCTCTGTGGTTTCCCTATTCCTTTCAACTGTGGCTGCGTCTAGACATCTCGCATAAACGCGAAATCGAGACAAAACTTCGCATTGTCCACAATGGACAGAATGCGAAAGCGCACATAAGGAAACCGTGTTTGACCCAGGTCCCAGGTCACCTTCAGCGCTTCCAAAGTGATGGAAAGGCTTAACTCGCCACTTTCGCACTAATGCGCAACTTTCAATCTCGTTTTACTTCATTAATACAGAACATTTAAAAAAAAAAGAAAAGAAAAAAGCAAGGTCAAAACTAAAGCTCTCGACACTTCCCCACTCTCCTTTTCTATTAGTACTGTACTGTCCTCTTGTGTTCCCTTCTCTCTCTCTTTCCTTTCATCAATTAGCACACTAAATGACCTTGCTTACGTACCTTATTCCCCCCACCCTTATTTCCATTTTGGTCAACATCGTTACACCAAAAAAAAAGGGATTCTTTTTTTTTCTAATTCTATTTCTATTAATTCTACTAATTTTATTTCTATTTAATTAATACTAATTATTATTAAATAGAAATATTAATATTAAATAGAAATATTTCATATTTCTATTTATTAATAATTATTTAATATTAAATAGAAATATTTAATATTTCTATTTAATTAATACTAATAATTTCGATTTAATTCTACTATTTAATTTCTACTAATTCTATTTTGTTAGAAAAAAAAACTTTCCTATTGAAGGAAAAAAAGAATCGTGACACCTCACTTCAATGAAGAGTTACTTTAATAAATCTAACAAAAATTCAAATTAATTAAAATTAATTAAAAAATTCCATAATAAAAATAGAATCAATCTTCGACATTCAATCAATATTCAAGAGAAGAATTGAGGTTGGACCTGTTTTGGGGGGAAGTAATGTTAAGTAATGGTGCAGAGTTAAGTATAGGTTTAAGCAAATTAAGTTAAGTAAGATGAGGTAAACATAATTGTCCAGAATCTCAAAGGAAAATGAAACTGGGTTTGGTTGAATTGACTTGGCATTTTGATAAGCTTTTTGTATTCTTAATCATCACATGACGCAGGCGCCCCCCCCCCCCCCCCAGAAGACTTTTTTTTAGGATATAACTGCGCGCCTTGACCTACTAACACGCTGCACTAGACCTACATTGCTGTCATAAAAACCGCGATAAAACTTGCAATCTCAATTAGGTCACGTGCGACGTTCAACACGCGCAATAAATGAGAAAAATTTAAAAAAAAAAAAAAGAAAAAGAAAACAATGGGTTTTAGGACCCGTACACGGCCTTCACTTTCGCTTTCTATTTCCGTCAAAATGATGAAAAGAAAACGACAGATGATGAGTGTGAAGAATTTGCAATTCGGAGATCGAAGGAAAAGGATTTCGAATCGATTCTGTAGGAAAAGGATTTTGAATCGATTCTGTAGGAAAAGGATTTTGAATCGATTCTGAATCGGAAACGGGTGAATTTGGGCATTGAAATTAGTTTTCTACGCGATCTTAAAGGCGATAATAGATGATTCTAACACGATTCGACACGATTCTTAGGGGTGTTAAACGATTCTTAGGGTTCTAAACGATTCGTAGCAGAATCTCAAAGGGATTCTGAAGGGATTAGAACTTTGATTAACAGATTTTTTGTAGAAGAATGACTCTGAGGTGATCCTAAGAAGATTCTAGAGTGTTCTAAGCGTGTTCTCAAGCGATTCAGACAAGATTCATGAGCGATTCTTGGAGCAAAGTCCAAAGGGTTTAAGGATTCTTAACTTGATTCTCAGGTGATCATAGAACCATTATAAGAATCGATTTTAATATAGTTTAGAGTGATTTTAAGATGATTCTTAGGATTCTGACACGATTCTTAAGGTTCTAAACGATTCGTAGCAGAATCTCAAAGTGATTCTGAAGGGATTAGAAGTTTGATTAACAGATTTTTTGTAGAAGAATCACTCTGAGGTGATCCTAAGAAGATTCTAGAGTGTTCTAAGCGTATTCTCAAGCGATTCAGGCAAGATTCATGAGCGATTCTTGGAGCAAAGTCCAAAGGATATAATGATTCTTAACTTGATTCTCAGATGATCATAGAACCATTACAAGAATCGATTTTAATATAGTTTACAGTGATTTTAAGATGATTCTTAGGATTCTGACACGATTTTCAATCGAATTTAAAGGATTCTAAGCAGAATTTCAAAAGTGATTCTGATGATCCTGAAACTGTTATCCAAATTCTTTAAAATAATGACTCTGACGTGATCCTAAGAAGATTCAGAAGATTAAGAAGAATGTTCTAAGCTTAAACTCAAGCGATTCAGACAAGATTCAAAACGATTCTTTGTGCAAGCCTGAAAGATAGAACGATTCTTAAGTTGACCTAGAACCATCGCTAAATCCATTCTAATATAGGTTTGATTGACTTTAGAGTGATTCTTAAATGATTCTCGAGTAATTTTTAGATGATTCGAAAGTTAACTCTCCAAATTGTTCGCAAGTGTCTGAAAAGCACTACGATTCTCCACGATTCTTACCATTGGTCCTCAACCGATCCTAGAACCCTTACCCGATCGATCCCAATACAGTTTCGGACTAATTCTAAAACGATTCTCAAGTGATTCCAATGATTCCAACATCCGTTTTTCCCATCCGTCTTAAAAGAAAAACGTCAACAAATACAGTCGTTTACTTAAGAATCGATTGAATAATCGTTTACTTCGAATCGTAATTTAAGTATCGATTTTACAGCATTCGATTCGATTCTTACATCCCCGAACTTTATTCGCTCAAAAATACCGAAAAAGACAACCAAGTTGACGTCCCTACAGCTGTAATTGTTATATAGCTTCTAAAAAATCATTGTTGCGAAGACGGATTTGAACGTCAGTTCGTCGCGAAACCCATGTATCATCATTACCCAACTAATTCAGTCCACAGTAGCTCTACGGGACCCACAACAGCCTTGAAATGATTCTCTTCCATGACGTCACAGTAGCGTTCCTTGCTGCGCTCCTAGAACACTTACCGACACTTCCAACCGCCCTTAAAGAAAACATGTTTCAAACCGTATTCAAACGCCATAAGTTGACGCTATGACGTCACGACATGGTCACTACCCTAACAGCTGACTTTGAATCCCGCAAATCCTCCCGTAAACCGCCACAAAAATAGCCAACTTTCTAACCCTACCACATCGTTCAAATAATTCCTAAAAAAACTGCTCAACGAGACTGTTCTAAAACAAAAAAAAAAAGCCGAAAGAGTATCCAGTTTCCAACGCGCACCAAAACGCAGTCTACCATAACGAGTGTCCTTAATTTGTTCTCTAATAAACTCTTTTCCAAGTCACACAGTTCTAAGGTATCCTTAAAGTGAAAGTTTCCCTTCCAATCCTTGTATTACCCATGTATTGACCCTAAATCTCACTTCCAATCCTTGTATTACCCATGTATTGAATGTATTGAGCCTAAATCTCACTTCCAATCCTTGTATTACCCATGTATTGAATGTATTGACCCTAAATCTCACTTCCAATCCTTGTATTACCCATGTATTGAATGTATTGAGCCTAAATCTCACTTCCAATCCTTGTATTACCCATGTATTGACCCTAAATCTCACTTCCAATCCTTGTATTACCGATGTATTGACCCTAAATCTCAATCCATTGATTGAAACGTTCCAATTACGTAACTGGTAAACGTTAATTACGACGTAACTTGTAAACGACCCAAAAAGGCCCCTGTTTGCATCATGTATTACAATCCGAAAATTCCATTGTAGGATTACGGAATGCTTATCGAAGAGACGTGACGCGTGACGTCAGAACATGGTGTAAGCGTTTTTATAATCAAGAGTGAGCGAGCGAGAAAAAAAAGTAGGTCTAGTGCAGCGTGTCAGTAGGTCAGTGAGTTGTTTTAAGACTCGCTAACCTAAAAAGCCAACTTGGTTTTTGGAAAAGCAAAAGTGACGGACGGAAAACTTTCGCTTCTGGGCCCTCTTTTTTCATTTTCCTTCAGCCAAAAAGGGCGAGCGCACGTTTAACCCATAATTGGAAGCATGCCAATACGAATCCAGGCCACTGGCTATGACGACTGGTTCCATCTAGTGCGCTATTATTTTTTGGTATTTTTATGACGCTTTTTATTTCTTCGAAAGTGTTCATACAGTTTCTGAATCACCGCAACACGCACAGAAGCTCTATTAAAAACTCGCGTGTCGTTGCCATGTACGGTACATCATCCCGTACACGTTCCCCGAGCGGACAAGCATGTTTTGTATGTACACGAACGCGCAGAAATCTGGACTCACTAACCTTCCAATTTTGCCCTAAACTTTCATCAACGGGCAAACAATTCATCAACGCAGAGAATTCAACGCTAGAACGTGGGGAATCGAGAGGACTTTCGCCTAAATTTGGGCAAAAAATCTTTTTTGAAAATTTGCTAATGCCAATAGAATCAAAAAATTCAGCTCATACCTTAGGTAGGAATCTCCCCTACATTACTGTCAGGAGCTTTTCCAAAAAATGTTAAGAACTAAGGAATTTAAGGCGCTCAAACGCCGTTCGGGTACAGAGTCCTGTACCGATGGTACAGATCAACGATGAAGAAAATTTGGGAAATTTCTTCAACCACTTTGTTGAAACAGGAGTAGTCTACATGGGACAAATCTAGTTGGGACAAATCGGAAGTATTTCGAGGAGATAACGTTGACACACTTTCGGCGGTCTTAGCTAACGCTATACGGGTACCGGCCACCTTAGATTGCTTATAGACGACTAACTATGAAGAAAATTGGGAAATTTCTTCCACCAGTTTGTTTAAACACAACTACCCTACTTTCAAGTCAGAGCTTTTCGATAAAAATCAGAAGTATTCAGGGAGATAACGGTGACACACTTTCGAGGCGTTTCGGGTACCAGCTACCTTAGTTTTGCTTATGGACAATTCACTACGAAGAAAATGGGGAAATTTCTTCGACCAGTTTGTTTAAACAGAAGTAGCCTACTTTACTGTCAGCGAAATTTGACCAAATCCAAAGTATTTTTAGGAGATAACCGTGACAAACGTTATAGGTCCTTACGAAGCTAATCGGCGCTATTCATTACCCAGTTTATCTTCTTACAAGCATGTGGCGCGTGTGTCTAGTGTTTCTTAATGATACTCTTGTCCCCCTTACCCCCTTCATGTTTTCTTCAACACCAGCTTATGTTTGATCAATCAAGCAGTGGGGAAGAACGAACAGGGGTATAAAGAACAACTCAGATAACCCCCCGCGAAGAAAGACGGCAATTCTATTGATTTACTGTGTACCCTCAGCTGGCAAAAACATGACGTCAAACATGCACATGGCACCCTTAAAGTTCTGACCTACTTCCCCATTGACTTTGGCACTCGTTTGCACACATTTAGTCTTCCTGTAGGTCTCCCCATTCTGCAAACTCTTGTTAGTTTGCATAATACATGCTAGCTGGAACGAAAACGTGCCGAATTAGTTAAGCTATTTAACACGCAACCTAACTTAGAGCCCTTTTTGTTCCCATTAAGCATCATAAAACAGTTTCCCAAAATAGTCTTTTATCGTCGCTACAATGAATCCGAGGTTGGCTCAAGCCACCAGGCCGGAGTAACGCTACAAGTCCGGGGTGAGGGTCCCTTTGGCTCCCCTTGATTTTCACTGTTGCGTCATGAGCTGCAGGCCGGAGTTAAGCTGCGATCCCGGCCAATGGACGGTTCAATTTTTCTTCCTCCCACTTTAGGAACTTTTCTTTTTTGTTCTCATGATATCAGCAGATGGCGACGCAAAAAAAAGTCGCCTAGCTCAAAGATATTTGGAAAAGCTACATATATATATAAGCTACATATATTTTGGAAAAGCTATACATGCTAGCTAGAACGAAAACGTGCCAAATTAGTTAAGCTATTTAACACGCAACCCAACTTAGAGCCCTTTTTGTTCCCATTAAGCATCATAAAACAGTTTCCCAAAATAGTCTTGTGTCGTCGCTACAATGAATCCGAGGTTGGCTCAAGCCACCAGGCCGGAGTAACGCTACAAGTCCGGGGTGAGGGTCCCTTTGGCTCCCCTTGATTTTCACTGTTGCGTCATGAGCTGCAGGCCGGAGTTAAGCTGCGATCCCGGCCACGGACGGTTCAATTTTTCTTCCTCCCACTTTAGGAACTTTTCTTTTTTGTTCTCATGATATCAGCAGATGGCGACGCAAAAAAAAGTCGCCTAGCTCAAAGATATTTGGAAAAGCTACATATATATATAAGCTACATATATTTTGGAAAAGCTATACATGCTAGCTAGAACGAAAACGTGCCGAATTAGTTAAGCTATTTAACACGCAACCTAACTTAAGAGCCCTTTTTGTTCCCATTAAGCATCATAAAACAGTTTCCCAAAATAGTCTTTTATCGTCGCTACAATGAATCCGAGGTTGGCTCAAGCCACCAGACCGGAGTAACGCTACAAGTCCGGGGTCAGGGTCCCTTTGGCTCCCCTTGATTTTCACTGTTGCGTCATGAGCTGCAGGCCGGAGTTAAGCTGCGATCCCGGCCATGGACGGTTCAATTTTTCTTCCTCCCACTTTAGGAACTTTTCTTTTTGTGTTCTCATGATATCACCAGATGGCGACGCAAAAAAAGTCGCCTAGCTCAAAGATATTTGGAAAAGCTACATTGGGGTTTAGGTTTCAGGACACGTAGCGCCAAAAGGGGAGGTGGCTTGTCAAAGTGGGTCACCTTAGCTCCTCCCATTGGCATTGGCACTACTTCCACTTTCCCTTTCCTTCGCTTGGCAACGACGAAACTGAAATTGTTCGAAAAAGCGACAGCGAAACTTGCCCCCAGGTGTTTTGGGCCCGCCAAATTCGACCCAAACTTGGTCCAAAACCCGCGGATTTCAACTTTTAGCTAAACCTCCCTTGGATCATGAATGGTCACCGACTTGGAACCGCAATGGAATCCAACTGAATCCGCGGATTTGGAACACCACACTTGCTCGCTAAAAAGAACTCCCCACAAAGGAGCGCGCGTTATCCTTTTTTTGGGGGGGGGGAGGCATCTTTCGAAAAAGATTGTATCGCCTACAGCGGCAACAGGTAGTAGAACGGAAACCGAAACGCTAACCAAGCAACCAAACGCCCCTGCAACTCGACCATAACGAGCCAAGTCCGCATGATGTTCTTTTGTTGTCTCGCTTACCCAATTTGGTTGCTTTGAATATCCTGGACAGGACGGAAATACCAATTTATCTTTGTGTTCTCATGCGCAGGCAAATTGCTGCCAGCAACTTTGGTCCCAATTGGTTTGATTATCTTAAACCCAACAACAAACTCTTTTGAGGTGGACAAAATTGTTGAAAACCGGACGACTTCCGGCTGACCTTGGGCAAACCATTGGGGCATATTCCGATGGACAATTATAGGCATTTACATTCTTTAAATACCCAGTTAAAGAAAAAAGCGAGAATTTGTAAGTTGTTTTCTTGCCTGAGCTTGGATCCATGGCGTCGACCACGTGAGCCGGAAAGGGCGACGGACATTTGGAACCGGACGCCGCAGATGCGAGCTCATCCTCGGTACAGATAAAGGCGATGGGCTCGGTGCCGTGAGGGTCGGGCAGCGGCAGGCCGAGGATGAGATTGGCCGCTTCTGAGGTCTCTCCCTTGAAGAGCAGTATCGCGGCCGCGGCCGCAGCTGTGTCCTCATTGGCTAGTTCCTGCTCGTGCTTGCGACTAATGGAAGCGGCTGAGACGAGGGAGTCTAAGCTGGACTTGCACTGCGGCACAGTGCCCGGGGTGCCCGTGAAAATCGAACGATTGACCTGGAGCCCGGTGGAGGCAATACTGATAACCGGGACATGGAGCGTGTTCTCCGGCTTAACATGCGCGCTTGGAGGCGGGCTATGAATGATGGGCACATCGGGGGACTGTCTGTGATTCGAGTGATTTCCCTGCGAAAACGGAGATTCTGGAAGCTCAAAATTCGCGTGTGATTGCGGCAGACGTGGGTGGTGATCCGGGTCCGGATTTTCCATTCTCATCGGCAATCCTGGCTTGTCGTCGTCAGAAAAGAAGTTGGCGTTGATTTCCGCCAGACTTTCGGAGGTTACAATCGCACAGGTTGCCGAAGGACTCGTGTCGGTCTTCCCTGCATCTTGACTGGAATCGCAAAGTCTCACCTGCATTTTCCCGTCCTTTTAGTTAATCACAAAAACGTTTCAATTCTTCTTGTCTTTTTATTATTTTTTTTACTAATTCCTTTGTTCCTGATCCAATTTCGGGCGATTTGCTTGAATTGCCTTGCTTTTCTTGTTCAAATGTAACACAGTTAGGGCTAAATAAGTCCGCGTCTAGCCCGGGCTAGCTTTTTGATCTACGCAACAAGTTTTTGGCAGTTGTTTAAGTAGATGCAATGTTTTGTATGTTCCAAAGTTTTCAACTTAGGCACTTGGGTTTATCAACAACATACACGTGAATGTCAAGGTCCCGAATCTCTATTCCCGCAAGTGGAATAAATTTCAAGGGAAACTTGGGCAACTGACAAAGCGGGCAGCAAAAGTGGAAAATGTAGGTCTGTAGGGCATGTTAGCACTTGTCACTTTCACGTTGCATGTAGACGCTGGATCACAACTTGTGAAAAAGGCTGCAGCGCTAGTTTACACGGCCCCACAGGTCCTGAATCATCCCCTGCAGCTCCGGCGTTCCCGCAGACTTGGCTTGGCGTTAAATTACCGTAACCGGTCTAGCCCTTCCCTCCAGCGGCCGCATCATACAATACATGGAAAAAGCTCACGAAACAGCGGATTCAGATTCACTTTTTAAGGGGGAATTTCTCGATACAGTTGGGTTAGAATACGCCAATTTGGGACACTGAAATACACACACAATTTGGTATGTTTTGGGTGTTTACCTGCAAGTCACAATATATTGTGGTGGGAAGTAGACCTGCGTAATGGCGGGGTAAGCGACGAGGGAGTGAAAGCGAAAGTAGGTCAAGGTCCAGCCACGATGTTCAAAGCTTCAACAGGGTAATCACTACGTTGATACACTGATTTCCTTAATAGCTAGGAAGCGAGGTTACTTGTGGCAGTTAAAGCTGGCTAAATCAAAGGCTTAACACTGCGATAAAACTCGTTTTACGCAACAACACCCAAGTTGTTTACCACTGCATTTTCGGCCAGCTAAATGCGACAGCAGCGCCATGATGTGGGAGGTTTCGGATAGTTTTTTCCATAGGCTTCTCACCTCATCTAGGGAGAGGGAAGTGGGGCTTACGTGAGCGCTAGGCCAATAGCACGTTAGATGGCGGGGGAAGAATCTTGGGCGCGTAGCTTAAACAGGCTTCATAGCCAGCCAATGACACGCGAGAGCGTGCGGGCAGGAGTTTAGGCGGTACATTTGAACGATTTAAACTGCATGAAAGGTTCCAAATGGTCCAAACTTAAAAGTTTAGTTTGAGAAAGACTAATAATATTAAGAACTTAAAGTTTGTTACGCGTTTTATTGATTCAAGTTATTTATTTATAGTCAGATTCTGTGAAGAGCTATTACTGAGATCACATACATTTTTGAAGAGAGATTAGCATGGAATTAACAACCTTAGATGGACACACATATGCTTACTAACATGTTTAGTACGCTTTAAATGACTATAACTTTGGCTTCTTGATGGACTACAACAGGAATGCCTCCGTTGGCTCCGTTTAAGCCATCTATTGCTTCTTGATTAGACAACAACGATCCGACTTCTTCTTGGCGATGAACCAAGCAACTTCCTTGGTTAGCGTTTGACAGCATTTTGGCCGGCCAGAGCACAAAGGAACTTATAAAGTAGCCAACTGTAGCTCCAAGGAGCAAAGAAATGGCTAAATAACCGTTGTATGTCATGACCAAAAGCATCAAAATGTATCCCATCGACAGATGGAAGAAATGGAGGATGCTTTGGGTCAAATGCAGTTGCCACCTGTTGCATTTCACAACACAAGACGATGTTAAGGATCTATACTCATTATAAACACAAGTCGTACCCTTCTCTGCATGTTTCTACGATCTTGAGCCCATTGTCATTGACTATTGTGGCAGTTTTACTGCATTTGGACGTCAAAGCGTCACGAATACCTCTCATAGCCTCATACAGAAACGCTATAAACGCAGTAACAATGCACGCTGCGAGCATACCTATGAAAAGGACAACTTTAATAATGAATTTAAGGGAGAATTCAGGTACCTTTCCATGATGTGGTATCTATGCCATAAATAAGGAGGTTTTCCAGGTTAACCCCAAACCAAAAACCTCCTCCCATATCCATTTGTGAGTTGTAAAACAAAAGAAGCCGCTACGTATAAAGCCAAAACACAACACCAATAATGAGTCGGCGACGTCAGCAAAAAGGCGCCGTCGTTGGCCAGACGGGAAACTTGCAATGGAAGTTCCGCAGTATATTCTACTCATACGATTCTATTCCTGTCATATAATTTATATTTTAAATGAATCGGTGTTGTTGTATCGTAATTGTTGCACCTTTGTTGGTATCCTAATGATTGGACCTGTATTTATCGAATGTTTGGCATAACTAGGATGAATTATGGTCACGCAGCACGTGTCGGAAACTCATTGACTCTTAAAGCCACACTACTATTATTAACACTTAAAGTTGCAATACTATCTAGTCTCTTTCCAAGCTTACGGAATGAATGTATACTCATACATATTTTACATGCTTTGAAATGTCCAGAAATATCAAAATTCTTACAAATAAACCCTTTAATGTGCTTTCAAACTTTCCTCTCTTTAACGCTGATAAGATCGGGTTTATAATTATTACAGCCCTTTAAGACCCCAAGAGTAGATAGAGACGACAATCTTCAACAGATAAGAAAAACAGCACTGTAATAAGAATAAACACTCAAATTATCAAAAGCCATGCCTATGATTTTAATCATGTACTATCCGGAAACAAGTGCAAGAACCCCGGAGAGTAGCGTTACACGGAAACACACTCACAAGTGGTTGCCCTTGAAAAGTCTCAAGAGTATGTACGTACTGCACCGTACCTGACGCTTTGTCATTTTGACACATAACGGTGTGCACTTGCGGCATAACAGTTAAGGTAAGAAAAAGGTAAGTCTATTCTTTCAGCAGTCGATATATGACGCAGCTTGCTTGTCGGTGCCTCAATGTTGAATTATTTATCAATACAAAACAGTAGCTTATCAGCAACCGTCGCTAAAGGTTCCATGTACTGTACATTACCATTCCCTCTTCACTAACCAGCGTACATTCCCCCTGTTATAAAATTGTGTCAGTGCCAGGAAAATGTATTGCAGATGTATAGGGAACCCCAGCTGTGTCATAAAATTATCGATCTAAGTAATTCGTTCCCCTTAATTGTCGTGACGTGTCTTGAAACTACACAATACACAATTGGGCAGTCCGTGGTTCAGTGTACTTCGTTTAGTGATAGCGGTTCAACCTGTTGAGCGACATTGCCAAGTTAGTGCTTCCGTTCAGTGCTTTAACTTCCTGGCTTGAAATTAAAATGACAATGAGGTGCCGAAAATACCACCGAGTTGCTCGAATAACCACCTTAGTTTCCTTAACCGTTATGGCCGTATGTTTCCTCTACCTGAGCAGTAGTAACGACTTGGGTGGATCGCTGGCTGCCCTAATTCAAATCGATCTGGCGAGCGGTGCCTCTTTGCCATCAATATCCGAAGATCCGCCTTTATCGACGGTACGTAAACTAGCGTTAGTGAATACGAAAGCCTTGGAAGCCAAAGGGCTCATCTATCCTTATCAAGTCCTGCGAGACTACGTCCGCCCAGTCGGTTACGACTTCAGTGACCGTCCAGTGAAGAAGATCCTCATGTGGAACGAAGCCTATGGGAGTAAAGACTTCAACATCGGCTTGGGCACAGACCGATTCCGCAGCTCCGGCTGTCCGATCCATAACTGTCTTACCACCAGCAACCGCAGCCTGGTGCCCGTGGAAGAATTCGACGCCATCATCTTCCACTTGAGGGGTTTCAACCACAAGGATGTGCCCCAACAACGCAGCCCACACCAGCGCTACATCATGTGGATCATGGAGGCACCAGCCTATCAGTTTGTGGACGTCCGACCTTTGCATCACTTCTTCAATTGGACCATGAGCTTCAAAATGGACTCGGACGTATTCCAGCCCTATGGTTTCATGGAACCCACCACGCCAGACCTCCCGCTGCGTCCAGAAGGTGATGAATTGACCAATTTGATGGCCAATCATTCCCAGCTTATTAACTACGCCACCAACAAGAAGAAATTGGTCGCTTGGTTCGTTTCCAACTGTCAATCAACTAGTAAACGTGAAGCGTACGTCAAAGAACTTCAAAAGTACATTCAAGTGGATGTTTACGGCGACTGTGGCACCCTCTTGTGTCCGCGTTCGAAGGAGAAGGAATGTCGCCAAAAGTTGGAACGCGAGTACAAGTTCTACCTATCCTTCGAAAACTCAATCTGCGATGATTACATCACTGAGAAACTATGGGCCACCATGAAACTCAACATAGTACCCATTGTGCTGGCTGAAGATGCTTACTACACTCGTTTGGCTCCTCCCAAGTCCTATATTCCAGCGTCTAGATTCAATAGTCCCAAATCGTTAGCCAATTACTTGAAGATCGTGGACCAGAACGACGACTTGTACAACCAGTACTTTTGGTGGAAAACACACTACCAAGTCTTCGACGATAGCAGGCATCTTAGTCGTTGCGGACTCTGTGCCAAATTACACGCCGATCGACAACCTTCGGTCTATACCGACATGCAAAACTGGTGGATAGATGGCAGCCACTGTCGCACGGTTCAAATCAAGTCCTAACGGTTTTCCCAATCTCAAAGTAGAAGCCTCTTATTTATAATAATTATAGTCAAAGTAGATAATGTTTGAACTGTGTGTAATATGATACGACTCTTTTTGAACTGAACTTGATTTCTCTGTTGTTGGAGCATGATTTTTGAAAAAGGTTTTTGTCAAAACTTGTCAGACGCCGTCGTTTACCAAAGTCCCTCTAGCCAATCTTGAATGCAATGCACTGCAAAACACATATTTTCAAAAATAATAAGTATTTAAACCCTAGCTCTAAACCAGGCACTACAAATCTTTTTTCTTTCACGATTTTTTTCTTTCCTTTTTAGAATTAAAACATAAAATTCCCTTCCCTGGTCCCCTGGAATAACCAAACAGGTTTACATGTGAGCAGAGCAGAAAATGTTTCTTTTTTTTTTTTTTACCATGTTAGAACTGTTAGCAAGTGCCTTTGTCTTCTTCTTTTTATGTTTTTCTTTGTTTACCAACTCGTAATTAGAAAGGTAAAATAAAATCCACTACTACTTTTGGAAATCCCACTGTGTAAATAAATATGTACAAATCTCGGAATTATTCCACTAGAGGGAACCCTTTTTTTCCAGTAAATAATCCATGATTTCGGGATCCTCTTCCCATTTTCTTCTTTAAATAACGTCCCGAGTTCTTCAATACTCTTGCCGTCCTTGAGATAGACAACGTGACAATGTTACGAAGACACTTCATCAGATTCGTCTTCCGGTAAACGACCTCCTTCCAGATGCATATCTGACGTTAAAAACGAAAACGGATCGCCTAAACCGTACATTTCGCTGCCCGAAGGATCTTCCGGTAAGCTGGCCAAACTCGCCGAGGGTCTTCGGTCACTTTTGTCTGACAAACTGCGACGACTCCGCCCGTTTTCTTTACCCACATCCTCCGGCTTGTTTATGAACACGGTCCATTCGCCCGTGACTGGATCAAGGTACTCAATACTGTTTAGAAAAGCTTTCCCTGCGAGACAAAAAGAACCTATTATTAGTCTCTCTTCTTCCCTTTTTTTCTTATTTTTTTTTGAAGAAATTGGAATCTTGAGTTAAAAAAACGAACCTGAGAATCCTCCGACAGCAAAGAGCTTCTTGTCCACGACGGCCACGCCCACATTAGCTCGGCTAGTGGTTAAACAAGGTCCAGGAGCCCATGTTTCATTCTCGAGGTCAAATACTTCCGTCGAACACAAGGCTTGACACCCATCAGATCCACCCACTACATACAATTTACCTAAAAAAAAGAAAAAAAATTCCTATTATCAATCATGGATAAATCACTACTATTAAATAGGCATTATCAAGATTGTAATAACTTAAAAGGCATTGAATTCGCCCCAAAACTCCTTTAATGAAACCACAAATCCCGCTAAACTTCAAAATCTTTAAAAACTCAACTAAAATTCTATAAAAACGAATTCAAATTCCTTAAAAATTCCGTAAAACGAATTCAAATTCTTTAAAAATTCTTTAAAACGAATTCAAATTCCTTAAAAATTCTTTAAAACGAATTCAAATTCCTTAAAAATTCTTTAAAACGAATTCAAATTCCTTAAAAATTTCGTAAAACGAACTCAAATTCCTCAAAAATTCTTTAAAACGAATTCAAATTCCTTAAAAATTCTTTAAAACGAACTCAAATTCCTTAAAAATTCTGTAAAACGAACTCAAATTCCTTAAAAATTCTTTAAAACGAACTCAAATTCCTTAAAAATTCTTTAAAACGAACTCAAATTCCTTAAAAATTCTATAAAACGAACTCAAATTCCTTAAAAATTCTTTAAAACGAACTCAAATTCCTTAAAAATTCTTTAAAACGAATTCAAATTCCTTAAAAATTCTTTAAAACGAATTCAAATTCCTTAAAAATTCTTTAAAACGAATTCAAATTCCTTAAAAATTGTAACAATTCAATTAAAATGCAAGAAAGTTCAATCACGTTTCGTAAAAATCCTAAATTCCCTGCTTCGCCATACAATTTTAATGAATAAAGAAAAATTGAGGCTTGAACCTTCAATTTTGAAACCAAAAAATAATTAAAAGTTGAAATCCAATTAAAAGTGGATTAACAGTTGAAAAAGGGAGTCCAATGTACCTTGGAATACCGCCACTCCACAACCTCGTCTCGCGGTAATCATGGGAGGCAAATAATCCCAAGAATCTGTTGAAGGATCATAGACTTCTACCGAACTCAGACAATTCCAAGCATCGCAGCCTCCTACGGCGTAAACTTTCCCTTCATCTGCCGTGACTCCTGCTTGATAACGCCCTAGAAAACAAAACAACTCGCTTAGCAACTCACAGATCAAGTTACAAGAAAATTACCTGTCTTCAAGGACGCCACAGCAGACCATATCTTGGTTACTGGGTCAAAAACGTTGCACTGCTTCATCCCATATTGACCATTCCATCCGCCAATGCAATAAATCTGCGAGTTCAAATCACAAACGCCTGAAAAGACCCAAAAAATCGATTAATATGCAAACTCGCTTAGTACAGATCTAATAAAACTGAAAAAAACAAACTCAATCAAAACTAAAGAAAAGGAAATCAATGAAATCCATGAAAAGAACGTAACATATCGAGAAAACCAGTACCACGCATGTAAAAAAACCAACAAAATCCATGAAAAGAGCGTAAAAAATCGAACAATCCATGAAAAGAATCGAAAAAATCCATTAAAATTTCCAATATTTCCTTAAATAGGATACTTTTCGTACCAATATTAGAGCGGGGAGCATCTAATGGGGGCAAAGGAGCCCATTTCCCGATAGCCGGATTGAAAGACTCGGAAGTCGCCAATTCCGTGGTGCCGTTTGATCCTGCAATGGCATAAACGATTCCATTGACGACTGTAATGTCAAATCGACCTCGAGCTTCCTTCATGGCAGGTAATTGGGACCACTTATTGGTGGTCGGATCAAATGCTTCTACGGTTTTCAGACATTCACCTCGATCATATCCACCTAAATAAGCCAAAATTGTAAAAAATGGAACTTTATGAACAAGTTAAAAGCCTTTTTTGGTTATTTTTACCGCAGACTAAGAGCGTATTGTTGAGACTAACACAGCCCACAGCACATCGTGCCGAACTCATGGCAGGCAAACTTTGGTACCCTTCGGCGGCTCCGTTCGTGCTGCGTTCCACCGAAGGTGGTCGCGACTGTCCAGGTGTCGACGCAGGCGTGGGAAAGGGAGAATCCGATACCGAACTGGGTCCAGTACTCGGTCCGGTATTCAAACGCTGAATAATGGACAAGCGGACCAAACGTCCATCAACGACCAACAAGGCCAAAGTACTCCGTTCGTTAATAGCCGACGAGGCGATGAGTTTCCATTCTGCGGCGTCGGTATTCTCTTCCGAAGTGGGCGTTTCCGAAATACTGCGAGTGTAGAAGACGGGCCGAGGCCGGCTGGACGACGAATGGGACTTGCGACGACTCTGAAAAACGTCCAAAATCCATAAGTCAATTCATAAAATGAAGCAACAGATGAAATAAATAAATAAAAATAAATAAAAGTGAAATAAATCAGAAATAAATCCAGAAAATAAAAGAAATTAAAAGAATTTAAAAGAAATAAAAAGAAATTCAAAGAAAAATTGAAAAGACGAAACTAGAAAAAGAAAAAACTAAATTATTCGGATAGTTTTAAGTTTGATTTAAATCAAACTACCTTTTTCTACCCAGGTTATGGTTTGCAATCAAATTAACGTTTTAAATTCGTTAATATTATCCTTATTTTGAAATAGTTTCTCATTTCTTTTACCTTCGCTCCAGGCGCAGAGTGTTTCATGGACATTTTCTTGTAATCTTGGATAATGTCTGTATTGTGGGCGTCACCGGTGTCGATGTCCGAGCAATCATGCAAGGAGTTATCCAAGTTAAGATACAACAAATGAGTCTAGACGCCAAAAAAAAAAAAAAAAAAAAGCATTAATGACGTCATACAGATCATTTACAAGGTTTGAAAAGGGCATTTACCTTGATGGTAAGCTTTTCGACTGTAAAATCCTCCTCCTCCCATTCCTTGTGCAGCCAATCCACTACTAAACCACACAAGGCTTCAATGCGAGCTTCCCGAGCGCTCATAATCTCCTTTGAGCAGGCTAAAACTTCCACTTGCACTACTGGCAAGGCCAAATATTGAGTTGATCGGACCAATTCGCCAATCTAAACAGGAAAAAAACTTGTTTAAAACTCCACGATTTCCTTCTAATCCATTTCTAAACCGATTTTTGCCCCAATTTCTTTGAACTTCTAGAAATCCAACACGTTTCCTCCGTTATCTTAAATGGCTTTTCATCTCCATTCAATTAAATGAATAAATTGAAAGAACATGAATGCAAAAAAATAGAGTATTTGGACACTATTTTTTCAAAAATAGTTATTCAATCAAGTGAATAAACTGAAAGGTAATGAATGCAAAAAAATATTTGGGAGAATATTTTGAAAATATTTGGACACTATTTTTTCAAAAATAGTTATTCAATCAAATGAATAAATTGAAAGAAAATGAATGCACAAAAATATTTTGAGAGTATTTGGACACTATTTTTTCAAAAATAGTTATTCAATATTATTCACTACGTTTTCAAAAATAGTTATTCAATCAAATGAATAAATTGAAAGGAAATGAATACAAAAAAATATTTGGAGAATATTTTGAAAATATTTGGACACTATTTTTTCAAAAATAGTTATTCAATATTATTCACTATTTAATATTATTCACTATTTTTTCAAAAATAGTTATTCAATCAAATGAATAAATTGAAAGGAAATGAATGAAAAAAAAAATTTGGACACTATTTTTTCAAAAATAGTTATTCAATCAAATGAATAGATTGAAAGGAAATGAATGCAAAAAAATATTTGGAGAATATTTTGAAAATATTCGGACACTATTTTTTCAAAAATAGTTATTCAATCCAATGAATAAATTGAAAGAAAATGCAAAAAATTATTTGGAGATTATTTTTTCAAAAATATTTGGAGACTATATTTACATTGGCAGCAATGTAGTGATCCACTCGAGCAGCTAAGCTCGGATTCCGATGAATGCCCGGCATGGCTCTAATTTCCACTGCGGTGCATGGATCTAAATGATCAACTAAAAATTGGACGCAATACTGGACTACGCGTTCCATTTTCAAGCGTGTAGCCGCCAAGTACACCGCTTTAACTTTAAACTCCAAGACTTCCAATCTAAAAAATTCGCCACCAAAATCGAGGGGGGGTAAGGGGAAGGAGAGAAAAACAATCTATGAAATCTTTCAAATGTTCTTTAGGTCAATTTCAGAAAGTTTGTACCTTCCTGTATATGCATAATTAACCAAAATGTCCAGGGACTCTTTATCAAACCCACCATTCAGTTTATAGGTGATGACATTCTCTTCGGAGCCTTTCACCACATCATCAGCCGTAAATAATTCCAGCAAGTACGGACTGGCACAAGCTAAAACCACTCGATGGGCTTGAATCTCTTGTGTTCCCACCTGTTTTACAACAAAAAAGTCGAAAAAACATTATATTTGCTCTTCCATTGTCCTTTCTCGTTTCTCCTTTCTCATTTTCTCAGTTTAGTTGTCAAACTTACTTGGAGCACGACATCGCAGAATTGACGATTACGTCGCATGGTATGTAAACCTTGCAAAGCCCATGGCAAATACTCGCTATCTTCTAAAAACAAGCCAGGTATAGGGATGTCAGCCTCATCTGGACTCAGGCAAGCATCCGCCACAGTTGAATTGCGCCCACTGGGGATTAGACAAGGGGGCGTGATCTGTCTGGCAGCTAGATCCATAGCTCCGTTGGCCATGAGAATGCCACCGCTGGATGAAGAATTCACTATGCGAAAAAAAAAGAAAAAGAAAGAAAAAAGATTAGTATGAGCAAACATGACTCCACATATGGCATAGGAAGTTTAGGACTGGCCAGTCGCTTACGTAACAATATAACGTGTGCAGGTGATCATTATGTGCATCTCATAAGTCGGACATATGACAATGCAAGTTTAGTTGCCCTTCTATGGCATCTGCATAAAATTAAACCTACACTTTTACTTTAGACAAAATTTGTCATCCTATCTTGTCCTCTCTAATCCTTTCGATGCATACTAATCCAGTTTTTCCTTTCTTTTTCGAATCTTGTTTGACTTTCAGATTCATTGAAAACCTACAATTGCTTGGTTTCCCCATTTGTGTCACGTACTTCTACACATGGCATGTACACACAAGTACATGTCTAGACAATGGAAGTGCAGTCATTAAGCATGTGAATGTTCTTAAACATACATGTTCAAGTACATACATACGTACTTGTACATCTTGTACTTGTATATCAGATGTACATCCAAGTGCATGTGTATACAATACAAGTGTATCCATTCAACAAATGGATGATCAGAAACGTGCAAAAGCAATTTGAAATAGTGAAACTACACAAAGTACATATCACGTACTTATATGTATGTCATGTACATACAAGTACATGTATACATGTGCATTAAGTAAGTACATGTCGAGTACAAGTGCAAATTGAAGTTTGCATGCGAATGTGCATTCAGCTTGGAAATTAGAAGCGAGTCGAAGTACATCGACACGTGACGTAGGTTCTATAGTGTATAAGGTACGTTCATGTACATACAAGTCCATGTATACATGTGCATTAAGCAAGTACCTGTCGAGTACAAGTGCAAATTAAAGTCTGCATGCGAATGTGCATTCAGCTTGCAAATTAGAAGCGAGTCGAAGTACGTCGACACGTGACGTAGGTACTATAGTGTATAAGGTACGTTCAAGTACACGTATACATGTGCATTAAGTAAGTACGTGTCGAGTACAAGTGCAAATCGAGTACAAGTGCAAATTGAAGTTTGCATGCGAATGTGCATTCAGCTTGCAAATTAGAAGCGAGTCGAAGTACGTCGACACGTGACGTAGGTTCTATAGTGTATAAGGTACGTTCATGTACATACAAGTCCATGTATACATGTGCATTAAGTAAGTACGTGTCGAATACAAGTGCAAATTGAAGTTTGCATGCGAATGTGCATTCAGCTTGCAAATTAGAAGCGAGTCGAAGTACGTGGACACGTGACGTAGGTACTATAGTGTATAAGGTACGTTCATGTACATACAAGTACATGTATACATGTGCATTAAGTAAGTACATGTCGAGTACAAGTGCAAAAAGGAAGTTTGCATGCAAATGTGCATTCAGCTTGCAAATTAGAAGCGAGTCGAAGTACGTCGACACGTGACGTAGGTACTCTAGTGTATAAGGTACGTGACTTTGGTGGTAAAGGTGAAAGAGGACGTGAAACTAGGTCCCTTCCAAGTTTTATGGTTAGGTCAAGGTTAACAGGCGTTTAAGGTTACTATAGCAACGCAAATGTAGTTACAATACCTTTGGGTACATCATTTCCTGTCATACGCTCCCTTTCCTAACCCAATGAATTTTATAAGATCATCCTGAACATGTGAAGATTCAAAATTGCATTTTCCTTCAAAGCTTGGGGCTTAAGAATTGACCTTGAACTTCTTGCCTTGTCACGGTTAGGTAAGTTACGTGAGGTAGCAGCACGCTCAGACAGTCCAATCCAATTTTCTGTGTTGCAAAAGAAAGAAGAAAAAGTTGATGTGTAAAGTAGGCCACAAAGGCTCATTTCGAACTTTTGACTTTGGACTCGGCGTATGGCTGTTACTAACCGAACATATCCCTGGAAAGACTGCATGTATTTTTCTTCTTTTTGTTTTTCATTGTTGGCCTATTGGTTACCCTTCGAACCGCTTTCGAACAAACTGGTTTGTGCTCCTGTTTACGTAAGAAGCCCGTCAGGTGACTACGTGGTAGCCTAGTGACAGTACCGAAAACGTTCGACGAAACCATATACACTCGAAACCGAAACACTGTGCAGATTTAACTTACGAATCCGCGTTAATCAGAAAATCGTGTCAGTATTTGTTATTTTCATTTTTTGTTGAATAAAAGACAAAACAAACCCGTATATTGATGGTAGCGAACCATGGCTGCTGTACAGAAAGGCCAAAGGAAACGGGAAGAAGGAAAGGGAATAAACTCGTGCCAGCACAAAATAAAGCCAGCAACGTAAAAGGACTACCCTGCTTCAGAGTCTGGACTGTACTGTTTATTTCCAGCGTCCACGCTCGTGCTTACTAGTTGTTAAAGACCGCCACAGACTGCTTACACAGGCAGACAAGCGCTATAGGCGGATTGTCTTGCAACGCACGGCCAGCGAGCTCTGCCAGGCGCCACACGTGAGGGGCTATGCGAGGCAATGCAGAGCGTGTAGTGGCTATGCGCGGCTATTTCCAGAGCCAGAAAGAAACGGTTTCCCCGCTTCTTTTTTTGTCTCGCTTTTTTGTAACCTAGGGGCAACGTAAAAGAAGGAAAACAACACCATAAACAGCACCGAACCGGCTTTTCGAGGCCCGTTGCTTCAAATAGAAAATAACACAGCTTCTAATGACTTTTAAGCTCGTTCTAACGCTAATGTTTACGTCATCAACAATGAATTCTAAAGGCGACTAAGCGTACCATTTGATACACTTACTTAAATTGTGTCCAATATCGAAACAAATGTATAATAATAGCGAATACAATACATACATATCTATTTAACTGATTAACGGTTACTTACTATAATTCTTCTAGGGAAAAATATAATAATAATACTAGTGGAAGAAGAGTCAAAACATTAACAGTAGGAGATTAGCCTCTTAGACAAGGAAGAGTCTTCGAATAGCGTCATGTCCCAGATTTACGGTAACTTGTTGCGGGGCCTTAAACGTGTTGACTACTGAGTTAATGAAAGTTAGATTACGAAGATAAGCGTAGTATATTAGTTACATTGTAGTATTGCATCATAACTTCCTTTGAGGCCATGGAAATAGATAAAAACTGTAAATAAAATACTGAAAAATAAAAACAAAGCATGTGTTTTTGATCTAACTTATTTGTTTCGAAGCAGATGAAACAGAATGCTTGGGAGTAAAGACCTTGTCGTGGGAACCCGGATGATAATATTTACAGTCCTATGATAATACGATTCTTGTTGCGCAATCTTTGTCCAATAAGCTCTCCCACAACCGAAGTTTGCAAGAAGGAAAACAGTTTATTTGCACACGTCCACACGGTGGAACTGCACGCGATTATCATATGTCGCTTTTAAATATATTCCACGATAAGCCAGCAATCAAAGTTAAACATGAGCCTCGGATTTCTTGCGAAATTTGTTTATCGATTTTAACACGGCACCATCCCCAATCTCAAAAAGCTGCTTAATCTCCTTGTCCGATACCGACACGCTAACCTAATTACACACTTAAGCTTCTGCTCGAATTCTTGGATTCGATCCAAAACATCCTTCTAAAAAGGAATCATAGCCTATAGAAAGCCTAACAGTTGAAACTCTTCCCAAATCGTTCCTCCAGCAGACCCACGTGCTTTTACACGGGCGTATATGACCGCGCATGGCTTCTGCGCAGAAAAATGGCGTCTTCTATAACTCGATAACCGTTTACCCAATTTCCGCCAGATTTCCCCCCTTTTTTTGCAATAGCTACCATAAACTAGTGTCTCAGAAATGTGTTCTATTTGTTCTTCAAATAGAAGATTTGTGGCTTTTTTAATAAATTTCTTTTCTTCGACAAATTGTCTTGCAGTGCAAAAGCACAAGCAGCAAAAGCAGTGCAAAATTCCAGAAAGTGTTATAGCCATTCTATAGCTACTATCCTTAGCAACTTTACTGTCACAAGCTTTTGCAAAAATTTTTGCATTTTTGCAAAACGACTGTCTTGAGCTTTCCTCCCTGCTTTCGCTTTCTAAGAAAAACTTCCAAACCTTCCATCCCGTTTTTGCCCCCCACTCTTCTCCTCCCATACGTGGTAGGACTAACAAATCCAGACACAATAACGGGTTCCAAAGTGCTCCAAGCGAGTACTCTACAAGGTGAACGTTCCACAGCACATTCGCTTTCGGTTTTGGCAGCCAAGGATGTCACGAGATTCTATAATTATTCCTATAACGTGTCGACTCAGCTGTCAAAACCACTGCTCCATGTCCATCCTTCTCTTCCGCCATAGAAAAAATAAAATAAATAAAATTCTCAACTAATAAACCTAATGAATCAAGTCGAAACTGAAACTGTCTTTTTGACCTGCAACAACCCCAAATTTCTTTTCGCTCCCTTTTAAATACCATTTCCCCCCCCTGATTACCTCGGAGCTAGTGATTTTCCACTTGGAAGGAACCAAAATTTCCGATTAATAGCCCCGCACGAGAGTTTTGGGCTGTTTTGTGGTGGCACGTAACCCCCAAAACTGGATTGCGCTGGATTCCGAGCGTGTTACCAGTCCTATCATGTAGCAAAGACACTGCCCTACCATACCATAGAGCGCAAGCTTCCTAAATACACAACAGAAATATAATACAACACAACACAATAGAAATAAATTAAAAAATAAGGTTACAAAAGCCTCATGTTTGAATGTTACAACAGAATCACGTTAGAATCCCCCGCGAATTGAATGGATGATTACGCTAGGGCAGTTTTAGAACTTACTTACGTGCGAAAAACAACAGTTTGGAGTAAAAATCCAGGTACAGGGCCCACAACTCGCTTATACAACCATTGAAAGTGAAACTGACGTGAGATATTGGGAATAAAACCGAGTTTTTCCGAATCAAGGCAAAGATCTTGGACCGGACTCGCGCTGATTGATTCTAAACAACGTCGCACTTGAAGATAGCATTAAACTCTTGTTTTCATGATGAACTACGGAGGAAAACGCGTGTGCTTCCTTGGAGCAGGCCATAGCGAAAAGACGAAGCTGCGCCAACGAATTCACGAGTCAATTCCTCTTAGCGCAGGTAATCAATGCCGGCCATCCTTTTGACGTCTTCGGATCCAAATCAAAATAATAAAAAAAACTATCGATTCCACACATGCAACCAAGAGTAGTTCCCCTTACTAGTTATTCATCATGATAAAACAGAAAAGATTGTCCTATCCATCTTTGGATAGACTTTGGACCCAGAACCTAACAAGTGATTCTGTGCTCGGCATCACAAGCCACGAACACAATAAGAAAACGAAAACGAAAACGAGAAAACGTCTTGCAACATAAGCAAAAGTCCAAACTTCCGCTTTGGGGAACCTAAACCTTGTGATCGTTAAGTCTTTTGTTTGTTTTGCCAACCAAAACAACACTAAACCGAACCGAACGAATTTTTTTTCTCTACTTTTTGCCTTTTTTTCAATGAAATTACGTGACAATATGCCAAACGCGATGGGGTAATTTAGGGAGCTTCATACGGAAGGTTCAGACTTGGATATAAACGAGAATAAGATCAAGTTAAGGCGTCTTCTAGCCGTTGATTCATTAAAAGTCTAAATAATAGGAGTTAAAAGTCTAGATAATAGGAATTAAAATGAATCTAATTAATTTAACTACACAATTGTATGCTATTTGGTTAGATTGAGCACGCCTACTGGTTAATTAAAAGAAATCTACAAGATAATAGGAATTAAAGTGAATTTTATGAGTTTTAAGTATGTAATTGTAGACTTTTGGCTAAGACTGACTTGTTGGAGAAGGGTGCAGAGTGGTATAGAGATGTTGGAGATGGTGTAGACTGGTATGGTATTACAATAGAGGTATTTTTACTGCTCTGAAGGTGTGCCTAGGGGCCAGTTATACTTTTAGGACTACGAAAATACTCAAATGCGTCCCCCTAGTGTGAAAAAACAAGGAAACATGGGAGAAGAAGACCTAGTTGGCAAGGAATGCTTGTATAGTAAAGCCAATTTCAGCGGATACGGAAGTGGGCATGCCTGCCAAGAAATGTAGCACACTAGGAAAGAAACCTCAGCTTTGTTAGTCCAACTTAAGCTTGAAAACGGCTAAAAATACCAGGAAAGTGGCTGTACGACACCGCGGTTGGGAGCTTTATCGGCGCCAGTTCATGCGAAGCAGGTGGACAAGTTAGTCCGGCCGAATAAAAACGCTCAAAGCAGGAAACCTTGTGTGTGGCCCCAAATGGTCTAGACCTGGCAACCTCCCAGCGTTTATAATTTATAACTGGTTACAGCTTACTTAATGCAGTCGATGATGGGGAAGTCTTAGACATTGCCTCTGTCTTCATTGTTGTGGCACGCGGTTGCACTATCAAGAAATGTAATTGTAAAAGCTTCGAATGTTGGGAGGAAGGAACCTAAAAAAATACAATTAATTTAATAAATTCAATTGAAGGAATTTTTAAAGTATTTTCACTACCTGGAAGCTGCAGAACAACAGCCCGCAATGGACTCTATAGAAACCATGGAGACTTGTAAAGGTTGCAAAGCTTAATTAAGAAATTACCGTAATTTGCGGTACTACACACTGCACTAATTAACTGTGGGAAATGGGAGGTGTAAGGCACGGCACGATGCAACGCGCGCAAACATGAGTTGCCGAATATGGCCACGGCGTTAGTTTATAGGGAGCGTAGCAGCACCTTATGGGTAGTACCGTTCAGCGAATGCGCCTCTTCACAGCGTTAGTAACATGAGAACGAGGGATGTTAGTTCCTTACCTCGCCGTTATATAGCTGGATTGGGAAGCCTGCGCTGCTGTTAGGGGAATGCGGCTGATTTTCATAGTTCGCACCATGACAGCCAGGGGCGTTACGGGCGAGAAGTGTGTGTTGTTTTCTGGCTTCTGGCTTGTCAACAGATTGGAGAATATAAACTAAAAATGGCGGACCCGCTGAGTTTACTGCGGCAGTATAATGTGAACAAAAAAGAGATTATTGAGCGTGATGACTTGATTATTTTCGGGGAATTTTCCTGGCCGAGCAATGTTAAAACAAACTATCTAGTTTACGGGTAATGACCTCATTTTTACCCTATAAAACTCGTCACGTTTTCTTCTGTTTTTGTTTTTATTATTTAGTTCTGGAAAAGATGGAGCGCCAAAGGAATATTATACGCTGGAATGCTTGTTATTCCTACTTAAGAATGTCCATTTACAGCATCCAGTATACGTGCGACAAGCTGCTGTAAGTTCCAACCAAAATATCTCATAATTCCGTATTAGTTCCGAGATTTGTATTATTTTTGACGTTTTGTGTTCTCATGAATGTTCGTTTTTAGGCCGAAAACATCCCAGTGGTACGTCGTCCGGATCGTAAGGATTTGCTGGCCTATTTGAACGGAGAAACCGCGACCAATGCCAACATTGACAAATCCGCTCCGTTAGAAATCCCCATGCAAGTGCGTCGAATTCCAACAGGTCCATCTGCCGGTTCTTCTACTTCAGGAACAGCGGACGATGGCTTGGAAACGCCAGCCAAGAAGCCTCGGATGGAAGATCCAGCTATGCAGCGCGTTAAAGAGCAATTAGCAGCTCGATTAGATGCTCCTCGGGAAGCTGCAGTGAATGTTGACAACATCAAGTAGAATTCCTTCTCAAACCCAGCAAATTCGTTTATAACCTCGCTTGGTATAGGTCTCTATCCGAAGCCATGTCGGTGGAGAAGATTGCTGCCATAAAAGCCAAGCGTTTGGCCACCAAACGCAAAACTATCAAGGATAACGACGACATTGGCTTGGGATCCGAGATGCGGACCATGTTGGACTTTGATGTGGACGTCACGAAAGACATTATGTCCAGGGAAAGACAGTGGCGTACCCGTACGACCATTCTGCAGAGCACAGGGAAGATTTTCGCCAAAAATATCTTTGGAATCCTCCAATCCATTAAAGCGCGAGAAGAAGGCAAGGTGAAACCACCTGCTCCAGCTGCGCCCGTTGCCATAGCCACGCCTAGAGTGGCCGTGCAACCAGCTGTGTACAGTCGTTACGACCAGGAACGGTTCAGGGGCAAAGAAGGTATATATTACAATTTTCTTGTATTTTTAAGAAATTATTTTTCGAATATATTTCTTATTTTTTCTTATTTTTTATGTAGAAACCGAGGGATTCAAGATCGATACCATGGGAACGTACCACGGTATGACCCTGAAATCAGTAACAGAAGGAAGCCAGCCACGTAAGGCAGTCGTACCGGTTCAACCCATAGCAACTATACCTGCTCAGGTAATTGAATTATATTTAAATAATTTTAAAAAATTACAAAAGACAACTAAATTAAATTTAAAAAAAATTAAATTGAGAACGTAAAATAACTTAAAATAAGAAATTAAGGGCAAGTTCCAAATATTAATAATTAGTTAACTTAGTTTAATTATTTATTAATAATTAGTTAACTTGGTTTAATTATTTATTAATAATTAGTTAACTTAGTCTAATTATTTATTAATAATTAGTTCATTTATTTATAAATAATAATAATTTATTATTTAGTAGTAATTAGTTAACTTAGTTTAATTATTTATTAATAATTAGTTCACTTATTTATAAATAATAATAATTTATTATTTAGTAGTAATTAGTTAACTTAGTTTAATTATTTATTAATAATTAGTTAATTTATTTATAAATAATAATAATTTATTATTTAGTAATAATTAGTTAAGTTAGTTAGCTTAGTTTTAAACTTTGATCAGTGACTATTTTTGGAAATGGATTTAAAATGAATTAATTTTCAACAAAATAGTCATGAAATTGTAATGAATTCTAGGTGCGACCGAACGTGCCTACAAAACGGGTCTCGAAGACGCCAATTATCATAATCCCGTCAGGGAATATGTCTCTCATTACCATGTTTAATGCAAAAGAGGTTTTGCAAGACTTGAGGTAAAAAAAAATTGATGAAAAGTGATAATTTTAAGGAAGAAAAGTATATTTTTTTTTTTTTAATTTTTTTTTAAGGTTCGTGAGTACGGAAGAAAAGAGGCAGCAAGGTACTAAGCGGGAAAACGAACTTTTGATTCAGCGCCGGAAGGATGGAGGTCTTACCGTGCCCTATCGCGTCATTGATACGACGCAGAAATTAGCGCCTGCTGATTGGGACCGAGTTGTGGCAGTATTCGTTATGGGACCGGCTTGGCAGTTCAAAGGCTGGCCTTGGGATGGAAATCCGACTGAAATCTTCGTGCGAAGTAATGTTTTTTAAAAGGATACGAAGATTTTTGGGGGGTTTTGAGGCGTTTAATTTAATTATGATTTTTTTTATTTATTTTTTTAGTTGCTGCATTTCATATGAAATGGGATGAGAATCCATTGGACGCCAATGTGGCCAAATGGGCCGTTAATGTTATTAGTTTGTCTCGCACCAAGCGCCATTTGGACAGAGCAGCATTAATGACTGTATGGGAGAAACTTGACAAGTAAGAATGAAGTGTGAGGTTTAAAAGAATAGTGAATAAGTTGTATTGGATGTTTCCCTAGGCATATCCTGAAGTTCAAACCGCATCTTCGTTTCTGAAAGGGAAATTTACTGTGTTATGCGCATGGTTTTAATAACTTTACCTGTTTTCTACGCGGAAAGGCAGATTGGCGGATAGGTCTAAATGGTTACAAGATTCTTCTGTTGTAGCTTGTATATATTTTTGCAGAAAGATGAAGATAAACAGAGTGGCCATGCAAAGCAGTGTTATGATTTACTCTCAAATTAATTTTAATGTATTAAAACAACTTTTGATACTAATATCATTGAAGTAGTATGCACAAAGTATTCTATGTGCAAAATTCAAGATTTTTCGCGCAAAAAAAAAGGAAAATTTGGTAGTCTATTTATCGATTATTTACTTTTTTCGCAGCCAAATTCGAACTGACGCCAAGTTGCGCTCAAACATAATCTTAGGGTAGTAGAATCGATATTGTTCAACGATGTTTCTTGTATCGATATAAACAAGCTGGCTTTTCCGCCGGTGGAAAGGAAACTTCAAACTTGGCGCCTTAGACATACAAGCTTCTGTGCTTAAAAATCGACATTTTGAGGACGATACCTATTAGATCGATTCAATAACACCCTTTGAGCGAACGTTTTTCCCCGGTTACAATAGAAAAGAGTAATGGCAACGGATTTATTTGAAGAAATACCGACAGTGGACATTGACGACGGTGTATTTAAGTACGTTCTCATTAAAGTGTATAAAGAAAACACCAAAGGCGAAGAAGCGCATAAATTCATTGTACGTGGCTATACATGGGCGTCTTTTCACGGTAAACAGAACTCATTTTTCATAATACACTAATTCTTAATGAATAATTTCAATTTTCTTGTATATTCTTACAGTTGTAGATCCTAAGTCACTAGTTAGTACAATATTTCTGTGTCTTTATTTCTCCTTAACTCTCCATTAAAAGTTTTTTTAAGACTGGCAAGCTTCATTTGTTAAACGTTTGAAATGAATTCTTAGTGAGTTAGGCCTTTAATATCAGGATTTAATGACCTGCCTAGCCAAAGTACACAAAGTAATCCTCTGGAATGAGCTTTTTCTCCCATTATAAATCGATGTGTCTATCTTAGCAAAGCAAAAGAGACAAAAAGGGAGGAAAAAATCCTCTTAGGCTGCCAAACTAACTAATAATTCCCAACGCATTAAATAAAACTTACTCACGCACATAATTAAAAGATAATTAAGCCTGCTCAGTCACATAAGCTAACGAATTACAGTAGTTGTATTAACTACAAAATTACCTTGCAAGTATTCTGAAAGATAACTGGAAGTATAAATTAAATAAATTCAAGGAAAAGTTCAATTTCTGCTGGAAGTAATGAAGTTTCCACTTCCATTTATTCATGGGAAAAGTTGAAACAATTGAATTTCTCTTTAAATTAATTCAATAATTAATTTATCCTCTTGACTTATCTCTACCGCAATGTACTTTAGAGAAAAAGAAGGCGAAGACTTAAAAGAAGTTTTTACTTTAGAGAAGAAGAAGGCGAAGACTTAAAAGAAGTTTTTCTAAAGGTAAACGAAATTTTTTTTTCGAAAAGTAAACGAAAATTGCTGAAAATTGAAAGATTTCCAGTTTCTTTCTTAACAAAAGTTGTATTCGCCTAACGCAGCTTCTAACAGTCATCGATACAAACCCAAAAGCATCATATACCTCCATCTTTATTCCATTTTTCTTTTAAATTATAATACGTGATATTCATGAATAAAAACATGACAAACGACAATGCCAAGTGTATTTTCTCAAGCGTTTTATGTTTCGTTAGACTTATAGGATATTGAATATCATCTATTTCGACGGTTTGAATCAAGCCAGCTAGGGGGTCTTGTTCCCTTGTTGGTCTTCCGTGAGATTGGCGGATTCACCTTTGTTCCCAGCGCTGCTTTGTTGATCTATAGCACATTCAAGCTCCACATTAGCATTTAGAAGCGTCTCTGCATCTCCTTGACGCTCTGAAGCCTCATTATCATTACCACTTGCTTCCAAGGAAATTATATCTTCGTTATTATCATTGGGAACGGGCGGCGAATGCTCAGGATGAGATTTGCTGGCGAAGGTATGCGGCTCCAAAAGCTCGCCAGGCAAATCCGGACCGAGTTTCATGAGCAAAAAGGGAACTTTAGCCATCACGTCACTCCCAACTCCTTGGACACTCAAGCGTACTTTAACGTAGTACGATACGTAAATAGCGAAGAAGTTACGTTCGTCCGGGGTAGCCTTCAGGGTGGTCGAGGCCAAGTTCGGAGTTAGTCTGCACCAAAATAAGTAAAATAAGAAATTGAACCAAAATAAGTTAAATAAGAAATAAGAGAAAATGACCAAAAAAATAACAAAATAAGAGAAAATGTACAGTAACGAAACTATTATCGCTAGGCAAACACTACATGAACATTGCATACATATTGAACCAAAATAAGTAAAATAAGAAATAAGACAGAAATATAATAAATCAAATAAACAAAATAAGAGAAAATGACAAAAAAATAACAAAATAAGAGAAAATGTACAGTAACGAAACTATTGTCACTAGGCAAACATTACATGAACATTGCATACATATTGAAGCAATGCATACACATTACATGAACATTGCATACATATTGAACCAAAATAAGTAAAATAAGAAATAAGAGAAAAATATAATATACAAAATAAGAGAAAATGACAAAAAAAATAACAAAATAAGAGAAAATGTACAGTAACGAAACTATTGTCACTAGGCAAACATTACATGAACATTGCATACATATTGAACCAAAATAAGTAAAATAAGAAATAAGAGAAAAATATAATAAATCAAATAAACAAAATAAGAGAAAATGACAAAAAAAATAACAAAATAAGAGAAAATGTACAGTAACGAGACTATTATCGCTAGGCAAACATTACATGAACATTGCATACATACTGAAGCATTGCATACACGTTACATGAACATTGCCTGAGCGTTTCGACCAATCCTGTCATTTCCAGCCTTATACTACGCTTAGATCAGGGAATTTTACCTAAACTCCAGTATTAGTAGTCCGTATTAAATGAGCCGGTCATTCAGTTTAATGATCTGCTCCTTTAATTGACTTGGCGAGTTTATGGAATATGTTTAGGGATATGTTGAGAACCCTACCGACGCGTAGTACAAGTCTGGAAACGACAGGATTGATCAAAACGTGATCAGAATCAGAATCTCGGAACAGCAATGTGGTGGATTTGCAAAGTCCCTGAACCGACCAATAGTTTCTTTAACTGATTAATTAGGAAAGGAGAAGAAAGGCATTCTGATTGTTGTTATTTCTATTTCCAGTTCAGTCAATCTTCTTTTGGAGCATAAAAAGAGAAAAATATCAAGCATCAAGAATGCTTACCGGCCATATCGATCCTCGAGAGCTACCCATTGTTTGGTGCCGGAGTAATCTAAGCGTAGAGCAAAGGTGTGGCAGAAGATCCCTTGAGCGTTGGTTAAACCTTCACTCACTTCTTGATCCGCTATAATATTCTTGAATTTGCCGTTTGAAAACATCGAGACGTCTACGTGCTGCATCGCTAGTATCTAAAGATTGGGTACAATCTTAATTGCGAATTCATTATTATTTCGATCGTTAGTTGGAATAGGAATGGTAAGACAAGTTTAACGTAAGAAAACACTGGATTTCCTTACTCGGATTTTCCGAGGGGTCCGTGATCTCAATCCGACGCCGTAAGTGACCGTGGTGGTGACATGAATAGGGTCGCCCATGGTGTAAAGATCTTTGTCCAGTTGTACGTGAAGTCGAACTTTGCCTTCACTTAACAAATAATGTTTTTCTGTTGTCAAGGAAGGGGCGTTTTGAAGGATTGCTTTCTCGGGAGCGTATTGCACCAATCGAATTATCATTCGAATTTGACTTCGGCGGCTGGGTCGCTCTTCTGGTCCTTCGCCTGCCAAATTAAAACGAAAAGCAAAAAGCCACTCGGTTTAATTACTCGCTGCTCTAGAAACTTTCCCCCTTTTTCCGTGACTACATGCTTTGTATGCCCTCTAAGCTCCCAGGGTTCGTTTTCCATCGTTATTGCTTGTCGTGACGGACTAAATTTATTCGAGCGAGAATGGCTGCCATGTTTTCCCAGGCTAGCTTAAAACTTCACAGTTGTCTGAACACGTACTCGAAGTTAACAACTGTTTTCACCCTCCATGTGTATAATTTTTGACAAAAAAAGTAGAGGTGGAAAAGTGAAATTTATCTCACCAACGTAAATGCGTAAGTCGTAGCTGATTCCGATAGCAGCACCATGATATTCCTTAGCGGGAAGTAGGCGTACCGAGGGCGGGGCCACCCGAGTTAATTGCAGTGTGAACGCGTAAGCCTCTGAGCCTAAACGGCGTAATAGAACCAACTGGATCGGGGGAAATGGGGTCGAAACGTAGGATCTCATGAATACCTCACATTGGAGTAGAGATACAAGTTCTAGATGTTTTTACTTGCTCTGGAGTGTAGGAGACCGTCATCTTGGTTTCCGGGCCACGTGGCGCAACGGTTTTCGGGGGCGGGAAAATAGTCTCTAAGCAAATGATGGACTCATTGCTCAGTTTTAAGCCCATCACTTCTTCGTCGTCTCGTCCGTAGCGAAACGTCAAAGAAATTTGGGCAAATACCTACAAATGTTCGTAAATGTATTACTGTTAATATATGCAAGAGTGAGTTGATTAAGTGGATGCACGTTTACTTCGTTGCTATAGGCAAGGAAAGAACAACAACAACAATACAACTTGGCTCCCTAGCTTATTTGCTTACATGCCTCGTAGACACGTCAAACATACCCCGAAAACTTGCTTCATTAGTACGAGAGAATGGAGTTGTTGCTTTAAGTAGAAGAGAATTGTTGTTTTGGGATGGAGGCAGGGTGAGCTATAAGGGGCATGGAGGTGAAAAGCGTCTCGCGGCTTTTTTACGAGAAAGGCAAGTCTATTTATCTCCTTTGAGGACTCAAAAGCCTTAGAAGTGATGCATAGACCTTATAAGCACGTGTCGATGTTTCGTACCATAGCCGCAGGGTCCTAGTTACTAGTTGCCTTTACGGCCCCCTTTTGTCGCCCTTCCACGTTTCCTTCTTTCGAATCTAAAGAAGGTGGTAGGTAGGGTTTAGTTTGACTTCTATGGCCTTCCTAACCGTCTTTCCGTGAAAAAGGAGGTGGAAATAGAGCGCTCGGTAGGTTGAGTAGCTTCTAAGGCCCTTTCTACCCTCCCGTAGCTTCTAGAGGAGGTGAAAAGACCGAGGAAAGGGAGGTGGAAAGAGTGGTCTGTACGTAGGGTAACTTTTAAGGCCCTTTCTACCCTTCCGTAGCTTCTAGAGAAGGTGAAAAGACTGGAGAAGGAGGTGGAAAGACCGGCCGGAGTGTCTAGAGAAGGTGAAAAAAGAGTTGTCCATAAGAAGGGTAGCTTCTAGAGCCTTTTCTACCCTTCCATAGTGCCTAGAGAAGGTGAAAAGAGGGTGGTAACTAGGTACAGAAGTGGTTGGCAGATACTAGGTAGGTAGTTAGGTCAACGCTAGGTTGTTTTGAGCCCTGGTAGGTAGGTAGGGTTTAGTTTGACTTCTACCTAACCGTCTTTCCAGGAAAAGGAGGTGGAAAGAGAGCGCTCGGTAGGTTGAGTAGCTTCTAAGGCCCTTTCTACCCTCCCGTAGCTTCTAGAGGAGGTGAAAAGACCGAGGAAAGGGAGGTGGAAAGAGTAGTCTGTAGGTAGGGTAACTTTTAAGGCCCTTTCTACCCTTCCGTAGCTTCTAGAGAAGGTGAAAAGACGGGAGAAGGAGGTGGAAAGACCGGCCGGAGTGTCTAGAGAAGGTGGAAAAAGAGTTGTCCATAAGAAGGGTAGCTTCTAGAGCCTTTTCTACCCTCCCATAGTGCCTAGAGAAGGTGGAAAGAGGGTGGTAGATAGGTACAGAAGTGGTTGGCAGATACTAGGTAGGTAGGTCAACGCTGGGTTGTTTTGAGCCGGGGGGAAGTGAAAAACTATAGTAGGGGGGAAAAGGGAGGACGGAGGGGGAGCTAGAGGTGGTTGTAAAGGCTGGAGCTACAAGTTTTACAGTTTTGTTTGAGCGTTGCACCGTTTGCTTGTTTTTGCTGCCTTTCCAACTTCCTCCCCTTCTCTTTCTCGCTCGCGCTCCGTTTGAGCTGTAGGGACGCAGTTTGAAAATGGCTTGCTAAATCTCGTGTTGGATATACAACCTTTTATTTGTTATCCATTTTACTTCGTGGAATAAGAAGAAAAGTTTGAAAAGGGGAAAACAGAGTACGTGGTGCGGCTTTTAGATTAGCTTGTCTGCCCAACTTTTTGCAGTAGGAAAGCTATTCATTCTCCATGTCCTGTGTGTATTTCAGATCTTCATTTATGTCATTGTAACCAAACAAAAAAGGATAGAGCCACCTAAATGGATTGGCGGAAAGGGGGGCGGGAAGAAAAAACATTTTTCCTAGACATCCAGGGAATAAGGGTATTCAATCTCGCTGGTACTCGAGGTTGAAAGTTGGTTAAAAGCAAAAGCAAAGCAAAAATGATCTTGTAAGAGAGGAGAAACTGTGACTCTGGTTTCAGGGGTTGTTCATTGTTTGCCTTTGGGGGGGATGTTGTTTGACTGCTAGTCGGAGGGTGGAGAGGGTCGTTGCTCTCGGCAACGGATTCATTAAACATCACGCGAGATTGAATGTGAAGGAAAGGGTGAAGAGGGTTAGTATATATGAAAAGGGGGGAATGGGGTACTGAGCTTGGGGTTTCGGGGCAGCCAATGGTTTAACTGGTGTCAGAGATAATGAATTGAGTGAAATTGATGTTTGCCCTTAAGACCCTACGAGTTAATTTCTTCTTCTTGTTCTTCGTTGGGCGAATTGGGTTTGTTTACTAGATGTTGGTTGTCGGCGTATATCTTGGCTTGCAGTGGGAGAACACTTGCCAGTACCATATTGTACTGGCATAACAATCGCCTGTGGGTTTGTTTACATGAGGAGCAAAGTCCCGGCATGTAGAGACGTGATCCAACGCAACACCGTTAGGGTTTACATGAGGACAAGAGGAAAAGTTTGTCAGTGAAGGTGGAGAGGGTAAAGTGAATCTTTTTGTAAAGGCAGGATTGATTGTAAGCAAGAATTTGTCGGTACAGGTCCCTTTTTGGTGCTTGGCCAGGCTCAGTGGACATTGTCGTGTTTTTATTGGGTTAGCGTGGTTGCAATCAGCCGGTATTCATGCCACGTATTATGGATTCCATGCAGAAGTATCAACTACCGTGAGGATATTTGTGTTTATTTTTTGTGTCCAGGATAGCCGAGACAAGGTTATTTTTCAAGGAGCTTAGCGGTGGGCAGTAGAACGTTTTCTGAAAGGGATATCGGGTATAGAGAGGCTTTTTCAGATTGTAGCTTGGAGGGAGTCGACAAAGAGTTACATGCCGGTATGCATCTTCTCGAATCACTCCGAGAAATGGGTCGGAAATCCTATCTTGGCCCTCTTAGGAAGAGATAGCAAAGAAGTATATGCTCAGAGGAGAAGAGATGGTAAAAAATGAACTGCTGAAACCGGGATAGTTTCGGTTAGAAACTTAATCAAACTTGATTGCTTTGGGTCGCGTCCAAATATAAGCTTGAAGAGTCTTGAGGACTTTGAGATTAGTTTGGGAATGTTAGTAGTGGGCTTGGAAGGGGATTAGAGTGACTTCCTAATGATTCCTTAGAAAGTTTGTTTGTGTATTATTTCTGATGTTATTAGAGTTGCCATGTATAGAACTATAAAGTCGTGGGCGGCCAGACACAATCGAAACAACTTGCCGAACTTTATTTTGTCTCGTTAGAGAAAGTTCAGCGAACTGGAATGTTGCACTAGTATTAACTTGGGAAACGAAACTTTCGCTAGGTTTCATAAAGCGCTAATAGTAGACTGTTACACTCAATCGCTAGCAAAAACCATCGCGTGACGGTTATCAATAGCAGAGGACTTACAGAGAACGTACGGACAGCGCTAGTAGTAGACAATACCAATGGCTGTCACAAACTTTCTCGTAATGGTATACTATTAGCAAAGATGGAGAAAAACTTGTCCGTGCTTCCAAAAAGAAAGCTACCGATCGAAGTCAGGAGTAAGCTGGGTTTACGCTACGAGTCACGGGTAGAAAAAACCATCCGATTGGTTAATACGTTTTTATTCATTGTTAGGTCGTTCCAACATTGGTATGGCAGGCCGAAGTAGCGCTAAGAGTCCGGCCTAAGCTTGTGAAAAACGTCGGTTTAGTTTGATGGTACGATGCTAACAGTAGACAGTCTGGTGCGACTGGGGAAAAAGCTTCGCGTAATAGTTACGACTAGCGAAGGGGCAAAAATGTTCTCTGCACTACGTAGCAGCGCTAACGGTAGGAGTCTAGCGTGGCGGCTGGGGAATAAAAGGTTCGCATGACTGCTACCGTTAGCGGTGAGGCAAAAAAACATTCGTTTTGTCACTGGTGTACGCAGGACTGACAAGAGGGGACTGTGGCGTGCTTTCGTAGCGAGTGGAAAGGTTCGCTGCATACTAGCGAGATGCAAAAGCATAGCGGACAAAAGCGTTCGCTGCGTAGACACCGTGTTACGTTACAATCCATAGGGGGGTTGACGTGGTTGACGAGATTACACGTATAGGCTGCGGCCATCCGTAGAGACTGAGAAAAAGCCTGTATTTTGGGGGAAAGGTGTAGTGAGGCGTGCATAGAGAGCAACTGCATTACTTTTTGCCGGATACAATTTAGCCTGCAATTGGATGAGTAAACGGGCCATAAACTAAATTGATAGGTGGGTTCGGTTCGGCTCCCATAGAGCATGAGTCAACTGTCATTGATTTTGCCTGTTGCCTTTTTCTTTTCTTTTTTTAAATAAAAAACCCTTGGCATTTTTTACACTCTTCGTCTTTTCTGCTCCCAAAACCGAAAGCAAAACAACAACAAAAGATATTAAATGAAAAAACACAAGAAAATGAAAAAGGAGGGTGGAGTGATATCTATTTGCGTTACCTTCTTCCCGCGAACTTCTTCGGGATCAAGATGGACAACTCCATGGAGAGGAGATACACCATGGGATGTCACCACCAAGTCTCGACTGGTTAGATACAGCGTGAGTTTTCCATTGGCGGAACACTTTTTGTAGACGCTGTTCCAAGTTATGGAGTCCGTTGCAACCGTCAGCAATTCCGCAGCCAAAAACGTTGATCAAGGGGAGAGAAAAATTATAAAGAGGTAGATACAAGATGAAGTTCAAGAGAAACGTGGAATAACATGGGTGTGAATTATATCCAGCTAGAAACAGCATCTTTCAGCTCGATTTGCATTGCTTTTTGGCAATTTTATCAGCTGAGCAGGCGAAATGAGTTTGCCGGCATAATTTGTGTATCCGATTCAATATACGTCCCGCCGATAGCAAGATTTCGTAGGGATTTTTTTTTCTTTCGTGATGTCGGGATTTTTGAAAAGTTTAGATCGCGTAAACGGATTGCCATGATCTAACTCCGTTTCTTTGACGGAGACTGATGAAGGCAATTCGTTTTATGTCACCCTTAACGAGACGTAGCGTGAGTGACTTGTAAAAGAAGACTTGCAAAAGAAGACAGAAAAAGTACTAGGCCGGAGTTGCTCTTCCATCTCCGAGAAGCGAAATCTAGTCCCGTTCCCTTACTTTTTCTTTAGTCTCGGTGCGACTGCCCACGCAAGCCGAACTAACACGAGGAAGCCCGGCCAGGCAATCTCCGTTCATTCGCTACCTTTTTTTTCCCCCGGCGTCTAGTGGCGGGCTGTCCAAGCCGGACTAACGCGACAACTCCCGGCTAGCTAATCTCCGTTTACCCGTTCCGTTTTTTTTTCTCGTCGTTGACTGACGGCCTTCGCAAGCCGGAGTAGCACTAAGCGTCACGGGAAGACAATCTCCTTTCGTTCGTTTATTCTTTGCCTGCTTTTCGCGACAAGCCTAGGCGCGCCGCAGTAGCGTAAACGAGTTACGGCTAGACGCTATGCGTTTGATTCGTTCTTTTTGTCGCATCGTTGAGTGACGGCTATGGCACGCCCGAGTAAAGCTACTAGTCCGGTTAAGGATCACGAGGTTCTCTCGCACTACTCGTGTAGCATAACGAAGCATATATTCGCGTGGTAAACGTGCTCTCTTTTAGATTGCCTAAGTTCAATGCGTCTTAAAGTGTTTCAGCTCTTAACGTTTGGACACGCACGCTGTGCTCATTTAGTATTTTTCCCCCGGCGTCTAGTGGCGGGCTGTCCAAGCCGGACTAACGTGACAACTCCCGGCTAGCTAATCTCCGTTCATCGGTTCCGTTTTTTTTCTCCTCGTTGACTGACGGCCTTCGCAAGCCGGAGTAGCACGACGCGTCACGGCAAGACAATCTCCTTTCGTTCGTTCATTCTTTTCCTGCTTCTCCACGACAAGCCTAGGCGCGCCGCAGTAGCGTAAACGAGTTACGGCTAGACGCTATGCGTTTGATTCGTTCTTTTTGTCGCATCGTTGAGTGACGGCTATGGCACGCCCGAGTAAAGCTACTAGTCCGGTTAAGGATCACGAGGTTCGCTCGCACTACTCGTGTAGCATAACGAAGCATATATTCGCGTGGTAAACGTGCTCTCTTCTAGATTGCCTAAGTTCAACGCGTCTTAAAGTGTTCCAGCTCTTAACGTTTACACACGCACGCTGTGCTCGTTTAGTAAATACCTCTTCCTGCTGCATTGATACATTCCCCGGGGGGTAGTACTACCCTAACTGAACTGCGGGTCTGGGAAGCCACTCCACTTCTAAGGAAATCACAAATAACGCCTATACTTCTCACGAAAGTCGCCTTGGTAACCCACTTGACAAACCAATACTTTGTGTGTGTATGAATGGTATCCCAAGCTCTACGCAGGATCTAAATAGGAAGGAAAACCAAAAAGACTCTTACCGGCACATGGCCAATTCCGCGTCCGTCTCCTCCGATGGTGCCACAGGTGCAATGGTTTGAACCGCCTTAGGTTCACTTAAGTGGTCCGGCCAACCAGACAGGATGGACGAACATGGAACGCATAAGATTCAGGGCCATTAGTTATTAATAAAGCCATTCGACGTTCTTTTTTGTGGTCGTTAAAAGTAATGATCTTGGGGGGGCGGAAGCTACGATCTTGCCAGTAAGCAAGTACTTGATCACGACAGTTATTGTCATCTTGACATTTTCTCCCGAACAGTGAAATAAAAAGCGAAGAGAGGAATAGAAAGGACGGAGGTATTAATCGATACCGATGATGATTCCTGAAGGAAGGCGAGTGGAAAAAGATGAAGAAGGATGCAAGAGACTCGGAAGACGCGGAAGACGACGACTCCCCACAAAAAAAAAAGACAATTGAGTAAGGTTCCCTGTCTCATGGAATAAAACTCCAAATATTATGAAAAATGCTCTTTCAAAGATGTTTCATAGATCAAGACATCTTTGAATTCAAAGATGTATCATACCAGGCGACATGACACAAGTGTGTCGTATCCCCTGGCCAAGGTAAATAGTGTATCCGACACACTATTTACCGTATATACATGAAAGGTTCTACCGTCAAGGAGCCCGTCTCTCCTGTCGTTTGACTACGGGTGACAGGGTGAGAATTACGTGAGGCATCTTACGTGACGTGGAACGTAAAACTCCTCGGGTGATCCCGTAACTGCAGTAGTCTTTGCGTCCCCGTCTAAAGACGTTTGATCTGACAGCCAATTGCATCCCCTGTGATTTTCCCAGGTTTTCTCACGTTCTTACAAGTTATTCCGGGAGGTAGTGCATGGACGCAGTGGAATTTGACTTAGAGAAAGCAGTTTTTCTTAGAAAAAAAATCTGGGTTATAAATAGGAAGGATGATAAGGCCTGGCATGTAAGAACGTTGACGGAAGCTAGAGGAAGTCAGATAAAAAGGCGAGGAAAAATTGAGTTCGGAGGCGGAGGATGTTTCTGTCCGCACTGTGCCTTCTTTGTCTATCCGTTTGAAGTCTTTTCATTGGACTTGGGACGAGGAACGTGGCTGTAGCGACAAGAGGTTGATCATTAATCCAATGCTCGCTCCTGGAAGGAACTGACAGTTGGACAAAAAAGCAGGCCTCTTCTTTACTTACGTCGCTTGTTCAGCGTCCGCGAGTTGGATGGCGTCGTACCAATCGCTGGATGTCTCGATCGCGTTGGCGAGAGGGGTCATTCCTGTCGGAGGAGTATCGGACGATCCGTTGAGCAGTGATTTGGCGGTCGGAGGGCCTTGTTCCGTCTCGAGGGAATCCTGGCCCGTAGGCAGTAGCATAACACTCGAGTTGACGGAGATCAGAGCTGGCCGGGTCTCGACCACCGCGACGGTAGTGACCAACGGCTGGTACCCGGGTGTACCATCACCGTCGTCGTCCTCAGCATCCGCTAGCTGATGGTCGGTCGAACAGAGTCCAAGGGCATCATCGGTGCACCTGGAATCACGGATGAGGTACGCGGGACAGTGCTCAGTCCCATCGGGCGAGATGACACTGTCCTCGCGACTGGTAGTGGTGGTCGACATGCTCGTCGAAGGGAGGCAGTTTTGATGCGTTAGAGGCAAGCGACGTTTGGACGAGTCGACCTGAACCGGGGTTTGCTTGACGGGCGACGATCTGATGCCGATATGCAGAGTGTCCGCCACGCGGCGCACGGCACGACGGAACCCGGCTAGGCTCCGACTACGAAGCTCGGTCGTCGACAAGATGCTATTATTACTGGGCATTTTTCAGTAGGGTCGGTCTCAAGCATCGCGGGGCGTTTTTCCTTGTCTTCCCCCCGTTCCGCCCACTTTCCCTTCGGAGGAACGCATCCGTTAGCCCTACACCAACAATGAAAATAGTCCGACCGTTAGTGTATACACTTATCACTCCAACGCTAGCTTAAGCAGCCAACCCAGCGAACAAGTCACGTTCAGCGGGGACGATCACCCAGCGAACAAATCCGGACAAGAGGGACAAGGGAGGGGAAGCGACTGGTGCTGAAACCGGGAACAGGAACAGGCCGGAGAACAGGCGCAGCGAGCGGTCTACGGTTCCCAGTGACTGCCATGTGCTCTGAAGTTCCCAGTGGTGTTACCGTAGCATTTTCATGGTCCCCGTACCTTTAGGACGCTTGCGCGCTTGGAATCTGAGAAGAGCGTCGACCTTTTTTAGCTTACGACTTGTATACTTCGAAGATCAGACTTCAGAAAGAGGGATTTCTTGAGGAGGGCTGGAGGGGTTTCGGGGGGGAGATAAAACAAAAAAGAGGTGTAAGAAGGGAAGGATCAGGTGGATGAATCAGTCGCTTTTAATTCGGTTTACTTCCTTAGGAACCGACAAGAAGCTTTTGGCTTTACTAGTCAATTTACGGATAGCTTTACTAGATTGATTTCGTCTCGTACTCTCGATGTTTGACGACGCGCCGTCTTTTTAGATAAGACCAGCGGAGTCATTTCAAAGGAAAACCGTTGACGTCATGAAAGCCGCAAGAGGGCTTGCATGATATTCAATTGATCCGTCAATTCTCGGAGTTGTCACCTAGTGTGGTGTTCTATTACCTTGGAGATACATTGGGTGTATAAGAGTATCTTTAAGAAAGAAATTTAAGACTGTGTCTTAGAAATTGCTCGGAAAATTGACGTTAAAGTTGGGGGGCAATTTCTGGGAGTGGTGTAATGAACGAAACTGCCGTCGACGGCGCCATGTACCGTGCATAAGCGATCGAAGTACGTACACGTATTTCGTGTTACCTAATCTATTTTCTTTTTGGTTGGCGGAGCCAAGTACTTAATTGCTAAGATGTACGTAATTAATGATCTGTGTCTGCGGAGTAATAATAGAACAGATTAAGATCCCACATTCGCTAGGCTAAGAATTAATTAATTAGGCTTGTTGGGGTTATTTTCATCCCTCCATACTTTGGTATTTTCGAAGGAAGCTTAGAATTAATTTAACATGGAATCATAGCTTAGTTGGTTTCAACCCATAGATGGCGCGCAGTGCTTTACATGGGTGCATATGAAGGCGCACGGCTTCTGCGCATAGAATGGAAAGCAGGATAACTTCATAACCATGGACTCGATTTGCATGCAGTTTTTCTTAATAATAAAATAATATTATTAAGAAAAACTGCATGCACATAATTAATACCTATAAAAATAATAAAATAATATTTGTAGAAATAATAACTAATAAAATAACTATTTAAGGTGCCAAACTGTTACTGTCGCAGACTTATTTAAAACTGATTGGATCATTTAATCCGTTGATATTTGAAATTGCAGTTGGAAAGAAACTCTTCCAAACACTACAAAACATTGAACAAGTGGTTCTCTTTCTTGGAAAACCTGAAATATCTCAAAGAAAAACCATTTTAATCCCATTTCCTTGCCTATTACATTCCCGATCTTTTATTTTCTCTGTGCTGGTAGTTTTTTCACTCGTTTCCGACAAAGTTTTCGATGAAAAATGCTTCCATTCTGCATTCTATTCAATAAATGTGTTTTTCAAGCGGCAGTTTGGCTCTGTATAACCCTGTATGAGACTTTAAGCTGTTGCATAAAGCTGTTTATGGAGCACTCTTCAAGCTTCAATGTGTAATTAAATGTTGGAACGTTTCAATCCTTCTGGCGCGTTATTGTGCCTTTCTTTAAGAATTCCCATTCCGCTTTTCTTGGGGGCCAACCTAAAGGAAAACGTATGGATAAGCTTCTTGACAGGTTTATTTTTTCCACTTTTTCTTATTTCGACCCGCAAGAAAGTTAGGGTCCAAAAGTATTGACTCCCTGAACCAGGCAAACTATCCAAATGAAGAGTCCATGTTTATATATTGTGTAGCATGTTGCGAAGGAAAAGCTTGGATTACTTATGGTTTTTAATCTCTGTCTGTCGTTTGCCACTTCATAGCTGACATTTACGAGAAAGTGGACGAAACCCTCCGGTCCCAAGGCTTGGAATGCGAGTGCGTGGGAGGCGGTCGCATTCGCCATCAAGACAAGGCAATCCACGTCTACGGGTACTCGCTGGTACGTATTCTGATTTCGTTTTGCTTTGACCATCATTCGAATGACTCAAATTGCGTAACCAAAGTGTTTCAAACTTCAAAGTGAACGGAAACTTGTATTTTCTTGAAACTCTGAACGGAAACTTGCATTTTCTTGAAACTCGATGGTAGGGCTAATGACGTCATCTTATCTTCTTGGAATGTATAGGGTTACGGATTGGCAGATCACGCTCACACAGTTCGAATGCTCCAAGCTCATTTCCCTGCGTATTCTAGCATTACATGTTCTAATGAAGGGTATTAGCAATTCATGATGTACGTGGAGGGGGGTTGTACCACCTGTAAAAAAACGAGGATAGAATCTTCCTGGAATGATTCCGTTCCTCTTCCCTTGAATCCTTCAGACAGTGAGAGAAAGATTAGGGGGAGAAACTGGAAACTAAAATATTTTTTTTTTTTTTTCGTTTGACTTATTGTACTTCTGAAACTTCTTTCTGCGAGGGAGATTTTTTTCGGTCTTTCTTTCATTGAGAATAGAAGACAAAAGGAAATAAAGGAAAAGGTTAAGCTGTTTTTCGAGGAATTGGAGATTGAAAGATGGTTCAGATCGCGGCAACCATACGCGTGCTGTTGGAATTTGGGGATGTTCGGCCTGGGAATGATAATGGTCGCCCAGGGGAACCCTGGGGAACCGTGGGGAACCCAGCGAACATTGGTTGTCAGAAGGAAGACGGAATGCCTATTGATTGGTACGTAACATTTCTATTACTTTCCTTAGGTAAGTCTTCTTTCGTTTTGTTTACGATTGTTTCGTTTCTTTCCTTCTGGTTTCTTTCTTTTATTAATATAGACGCCAGGATCTTGGTTCGGGGGGGTTAGTATGTGGATAGCGTTACGGAGCAAAACAATTATCGGGGGGTTTAAACCCCCTGTCCTGGGTATGGGCCTAATAGCAGCATGGTAAGTAGAGGGCGGGTCGATCGTTAACCCAATAGTGGAGGTTTCAATACAGGAGCAAAAGAGCTCGAAAAAAACCCTTGGAAATGGAGGATAACCAAGATTAACGGTCGTTTGGTTGGGTTTTCAAAAACCATCACTCTAGCAACAATGAACTAGGATGAGTTTGTGGGATTCAACTTGCCGATACAACAAGCCTAACATGACTTCGTCCTGCGACAGTCAGGAATTCACTGTTGACGCCCAATAGAAATGACTATTGACACAGTTGGATAAAAGAAGATTCCAGCCGTGAAATTTGAGGTTTTTCACGCTTGGAAGCATGCAACGATGAAAAACTCATTGTTGGAACAGGGTGTTCGAGTCAAAGGTTGCAACTTTTCAGGCTTGAGGACAGATAAAAGGGATTTCAACCGTTCTTTTCATTGTTGGGCACACGTGCCAGGCTTGGGTCCCCCTACGACACTCGTCAACAATGAAATTAGCCAGACTGGTCCCTCTCTATTTAAAACTCGAGTTTCTTTTACTACGCCCACCAACTATTCATTGTCAATACATCTGGAACGATTGTTGGTGTAAGCTTAGTCGGGTACTACGCCCACCAACTATTCATTGTCAATACATCTGGAATGATTGTTGGTGTAAGCTTAGTCTGGTAGAGGTTCACACTTTCCCTTATAGGACCAGTAGGACAAAGGTCCGTGTTCCTTTTGTCAAGAGGTAGTTTCTGGTTACGTTGACTGGGCGCATTGCGAGTAGAGGGCGGGTCGATCGTTAACCCAATAGGGGAGGTTCCAATAGAGGAGCAAAAGAACTCGGAAAAAACCCCTTGGAAATGGAGGATAACCAAGATTAACGGTCGTTTGGTTGGGTTTTCAAAAACCATCACTCTAGCAACAATGAACTAGGATGAGTTTGTGGGTAGAGGAACGTTTGGTGGGATTCAACTTGCCGATAAAACAAGCCTAACATGACGTCGTCCTGCGACAGTCAGGAATTCACTGTTGACGCCCAATAGAAATGACTATTGACACAGTTGGATAAAAGAAGATTCCAACTGTGAAATTTGAGGTTTTTCACGCTTGGAAGCATGCAACGATGAAACACTCATTGTTGGAACAGGATGTTCGAGTCGAAGATTGCAACTTTTCAGGCTTGAGGACAGATAAAAGGGATTTCAACCGTTCTTTTCATTGTTGGGCACACGTGCCAAGGCTTGGGTCTCCCTACGACACTCGTCAACAATGAAATTAGCCAGGCTGGTCCCTCTCTATTTAAAACTCGAGTTTCTTTTACTATGCCCACCAACTATTCATTGTCAATACATCTGGAACGATTGTTGGTGTAAGCTTAGTCGGGTACTACGCCCACCAACTATTCATTGTCAATACATCTGGAACGATTGTTGGTGTAAGCTTAGTCGGGTACTACGCCCACCAACTATTCATTGTCAATACATCTGGAATGATTGTTGGTGTAAGCTTAGTCGGGTAGAGGTTCACACTTTCCCTTATAGGACCAGTAGTACAAAGGTCCGTGTTCCTTTTGTCAAGAGGTAGTTTCTGGTTACGTTGACTGGGCGTGACGTAGCGGTGCGCACTCGGTTGTCGTTACGGCCTATTGGATTCCTCGTAACTCGCAATGTGTTCTTTTGTCAATTCGGGTGGGGTTCGCAGCCTATTTTTCTCTTTTTCTTTGTCGCGTCGTCTTTCATTCTTTACAAACCATCTCTCATCACCCCACTTCCCCTCCCAGCCCGTGATACAGACGACACTTTAGTTTGTGTCGGGCGGGTATCGATGTGGATGATGAGGAAAGGGCGTGATGTCTCGTTTCGGAGGTAAAGGAGGGAGAAACTATTGGGATTTGCCGTTCTTACCAGGTTTGATGTGTGTCTTTCGTGGCACTGCCACGGAAGACACATTTTCTTCCATGATAATCTGGCGAGGAAGATAAGAGACAGAGGGGCGAGAGAGAAAAGGCTCTTGGTAATGTAAAAGTATTGACTCCTTATAATACCGAAAGTAAAAAGGTTCCAGACAGGGCACATTGTTCATTTTTTGCGTACGGTAGTGAAGGTCAGTTTTCTCGTAATGTTGGGGTTTTTATGTCTTCCCCAAGGTGGCTGCCGTATAAGTTACCCAAAAGTACCCAGGGAGTGCTAAGGAAAGACCCATGCGAAGGTCCGGTTTGGAATTTATTTGTTTGCCATTAAAAGGAGGTACTGTACGTGGCAAGCGTCGAGTAGAACTATTCGCGATGAGAAATTCGGACTCTTACGCCGTTGTACTCTGAATCACATGGTCCAGACTGAGACAGTTAACGTACGATGTACCCGCTTTTTTCTTAAAGGCATTTGGCTTTTTACTGTATGAGGAATTACCCAATGCAATCACTTGGGAAGGGATACTTGCGTCACGGCGGCGGAAAACGGGATTTGCAAGGTACGTGGCGTACTCAGGTACCCGCCCGCTCCCCCGGGGCCGTATTCCTTTCCAGATACTGCCAATTGCTTGTATGCATCTCCTTTGGTAGCTTAGTAGGCAGTCAAGCTAATAGTATTGGTAATTGCCCTTTTGTGTTGTCTTTTTTTGTTTTGTCTTTTTATCTCTTTCATTTGTTTCGACTTTGAACCATTCCCGATAATTTCCCCGATCCGACCCGAACCTTCGAAACCATCCCCAGGGTACACCCCAAGTTCCCAAAGTTGGCCGGAGTACCCTATCATGGATACAGCTAATACTTGTGCAAACATAATTTGAAATGGAAATGGAAGAAGACTATGTTTGTACTGTACATTAACTTTCCGCGAGAAGGCAGTTGGATGCTCTTGATCATTTGGTTTATTATGCTCGGATGGCGAAGGAGAGCACATTAGCGGAGGGTTTCCCTTATTGGGCTAATGTGATGCGACCTCCAGGCAGGGAAACGGATGAGCCGCCTCGGGCTAATGTGGAACAGCTCGTGTATGAGTCAAGGACAGCTCGGGATTAGTTTTGCTAAGAGCCAAATTGCCCTACAAGGTATTACCTATCGATTGGATCGATCCTTGCCTAAAGGGTAAGGTGATATTTCCCTTTGTACTGAGTACATAGTATAGAGTCATTACTAAACTCGCTCCCTAGCGGCAAGAATAAAATCCACCCTTTTAAGTACGTTTTCAACGTAGTAAGGAAAGCGCCTTGTACCGAACGTACGTAAAATAGTGGATTTAACGCACGTTCTTGCCGCTAGGGTGCGAATTTGGTAAGGACTCTATAGAGCACATGGAGGTACACCTTGTTTTCAGATTGTAGCTTTCTAGTGCCAATAGTCTCTGAGATAGAGCCGTTATTCGTTGGAAGCTCCGCCCCTTTTTCAACAGATTACACAGCTTTGTACCGAACGTTCGTAAAATAGTGGATTTTTCGCACGTTCTTGCCGCTAGGGTGCGAATTTGGTAAAGACTCTAGAGAGCACATGGAGGTACACATGGTTTTCAAATTGTAGCTTTCTAATGTCAATAGTCTCTGAGATAGAGCCGTTATAAAGTTCGTTGGAAGCTCCGCCCCTTTTCTAACAGATTACACAGCTTTCCGGAGAAAGTAAGGGAAGTTTCGAGGTGGAAATAATTTGGTATTTATTTTCCTGGAACTCCCTCGAGTTAGTTTTATTTCCCTCTAGTTTCCCGTCCAAATACAGGATATTAAAGGAAGAGGGGCGTGGCTTCCGATGTCAGGAGAAAGGTTCGTATAACTCGGTTGTTATCCATGATAGAAATAGGGAGTTTGATGCCAGATTGCTAAGTTTGGCCCCCTCAATAAGATTAGTACATTTGAGGTAGGATTTTTTTTTTTTTATTTTTTAATTGTGGATCAACGGCGGGCTTGGATCAACGGCGCGGGTACGTCATCATTGTGTCGATTGTGTAATTAAGTCTATGGTTATTGTTAAGGGAACAAGGAAGTTGGGTTGTTTTAAATTCTTTTTTTCTTTTTTTTTTTTTTCCTTTTATACAGTGTTGAGAATGTCGGCCGAGTGGTCATTAGGGTGAGTACCGGCGAAGGGGAAATAAAGTTTAGTAGCCGTGCTGACCATACCAAACGGACCGTGTCCATCATTAGCCACGCCCCTTGGCTCTGTATCGGAGACCTGAATCGCGTGTAAAACCCCTTTTTCAGATCCCTTGTTCAAAGTTCAACGAGGCCAAGTTGTAAACTTAAAGCGAAGAAGAAGATGGCAGATCGATGAAGCTATTTTTAGATTTCGGCAGCGATTTGTGTTTAGATTGTCCTTTCTACCTCAAACGACGATTTGAATTGGATGGGTAACGATTTTCCGCTTGAAACAGCAGCTGTTTGGCCTGACGCACTTTGGAGTGCTTTTCAGAATCCTTTTTGACTAATTTGTTTCCAACGTTTTTAGTAATAAGCTTCCAGGCTTACCAAGGAAACCCAGAGAAATGGGCCATTTTATTGATATTTATTTATTTATTAAGAAATATGTTTTCTCCTCTTGTTGTCCCGTTTTCCATTAGTTCAGCCTTTTACCTGGCGTTCTTTTATCCCTAGGAATCGTTAGAAACATCGAGCTGGAAGGGCTTTATGTATGCAACAAATGCGCTTTGGAATACTGTGGAACTGAGGATGAAGTTCTCCGTAAGCTCGCTAGATGGCAATATGGAGTATAGGAAGCTTTTATTGCTTAATAAGGTCGTCAGATGGCAGTTCTATGTGGAGAGAATAACGGATTTTCCGCAGAAACTGGCTATATGAAGGTTGATAGTTATGTTATTGAACGTAAGGTGGTGCTAGGATGTTGAGGTTGAAATAGTGAGTTATGAGCATGAACTGCAAGGAAAGTTTGTATTATTCAAGCGGGTAAATTGCTCTAATTCGGTAATGACTCGAGCTGTATACTAAGATAAGAAGAAGCGTTTAGACGGTATTGATTTAACTCTTCGCAAGCTTGAAAATGGCACGGATAAGGCAGACGACTCCTCCGCGAGCCGTGGAGGAATCCATAATGGGATTAAACTTGATAGTAAGGCTAGACTCGTTGATCTCCTGGAGAAGGGGCTGTTTGGAACAATATCTGTCAAAGATAGGAGGAAAACGTGGGTTAATTTCATACTGTGAAAGTAACTAATGGTCGTAAGGCGTGGGTTACACCACGCAGCATGATCGTTACAATACCACCGTCTTGCAATAGATGGCGTCCAGTCATTAGCCGCCATCTTGACACGTCGGAAAAGAGCTAGTCTCAACATGCGGAACTTAAACTACTGTGGAATCAGATGCGAGTTTGATGTTAACCTTTGTGTAGAGTTGGCAGTTTGGACAATCAACCTATCGCCACAAGGCAGCATGGTAGGCAGGTCAAACACAGGGCAATAGAGAGCAAAGCCCAGTGATTGGTCGGTTTCGAATGACCAGGTACAGCCATCTTCGCTGCTGTATCCATTAGGGAAATTGGGTGTCGTAATGTACACTTCGTTTTGCTGGTTAAGTCTTATCTTGGCGTTGCAAGGCAAGAACTTGGCAGCTGCAAAAACAACGAAAGATTCAGTTTACTTACAAGATGAGGCTGATGAATACAACTTTGTACCTTTGTGCATACTGAAGACGTAGCATTGGAACTGCGTCTCCGGACGCGGAGCAGCCGGGGAATGGAACCTGACCTCAATCTGTTGACTCCCAGTGTTGGTCACGGAGCTGGTGAGGTTATTACCGCAAAAGGGAATGGGGCTGTGGATCTGGTCGAGGTACTTCACGGAAACGGTTTCTCGACAGTCGGTCGACAGGCGATTCACGTTGCAGACCAGGTTGAGATGCCGGTTGGGGTCCGTGGAAGTGAACTTGGTGTAGCAGTTGAGTGAGCCGTCTTCTTCCGCGCTCCCTGGCGTCAAGTAGTGCTGACCGGGTGACGTGGCGAGGGCATAGGAGTTCGGCTGGACGGCATAGATGAACATGGGGCAGTGATGGCCCGAGTCCAAAGCGAGGGTTTGCGCCACTTGGTTGGTCACCGGGTCCAGCATGGGAGGAGTGACGTTGTAAGTAACGCTGGGATCTACGGGGACAGCTCTGGCGAAGCAGAACAGGCGCTCGCTTTTGCTATTCTGGATCGGTGAAAGGGTGATGTTGACAGTAGTGGCTGCGACCAGTTTGCGAAATGGTCCTTGTCCGCAGGTTAGGGTTGTCTTGCTCAACTGATCGCTCTTGATCCGTAGGAAGTCGTCGGAACAATCTCTAGAGCGAGTATCACCCTCCGAGATGGTAAACATGGGACAAAACAGTCGGATATTGTACCGAGGTGGGGCTTGGAAGTTCCAGGAACAGGACCCGCCCTTAGGAACCTTGTTGGGGTACGCCGGCGAGACAAAGGTCACGTCTTGGCTGGGTTTGAGGAGCGTGACGTTGTTGCAAGGAGCGAGTTTGAACGTGTCTTGGGCGATGGAAATGACGGAGCATTTGAAGCCAGTGTACAGGTTGTTGGTAGTCCCGTAGAACTCGACGGACAAGAGGGAAGTTTTGGAGATGTAAACGCTGGAAGCGTTGTTCTTGCAGACTCTGGCCAGGGCAAAGGAAAATGGATTACCGGGGCACGGAAAAGAGCAAATTCGAGTCAATACTTACGTCCACGGTTTGGCGTAGGTATTCCCTGACACGCGTAAGGTCAAGCGATCGACGCAGTTGTTCGGCAAATCCACGAAGGTACAAGTCATCGAGACGAAGCGGTTGGCCACGGTTTCGACTTTCCAGGTACAGTTGGTACCGGACGGGTACTTGTTAGGGTACGCTGGAGTCTGGATCACGGCCATACCGGTTTCTGGTAAGGTGATTCGCTGGTTGCAAGCCACATTGGCGTCAGACACTGCACGGAGAGACTTCTCTTAAAAGGTTACAGTGCATTTAACTGCATGCTAGTTGAGGTACTTTAAAGTACGTGCAATTAGTTACGCGACCCAGCGTTAAAATACAAGCTGGTTAAGTAAACGAATATGAATAGCTTGAGCAGAAAGGAATCGGAAGTTTACTGTCGGGAGACGCTAGGGCAACCTTCGAAGAATTGCGGGTTGGTGCACCAGTATTCACTTTAGGAGGGATTGCCTTCACGGTACAAGAGAATCCCCGGTATAAGTTGCTTGATCGGGGAGTGAAATTCCAGAGAAGGAATTTACCCTCGCTTTCGAGACTGAAGGCCGACTTCTTCCCACAAATTCTGTTGGGAACCATAAATACAAAATGGATTTGGAATGCCTTTTTTTCCTTGGAATGCTGTTGGAGTTACTGTTGAGGTTGGTAGGATTCCTCCATACGACTATAAGTTAATTGGTCCTCGGAACAACTTGGGGACAGTTCTATACTAGGGCAGTCAATACGTAAGGTATGTTGTTCCGGAGCCTAAAGAAAATTAACCCAATATTTATATATTTTAAGAAAGATGAACGCGTAGTTTGTCAGTGAGGATTATTATGGATTGCTTTGTTATTAATTAATTTGTGTTTAATTCGTAATTGTTTGGACCTGGAATGTCCATTGACATGCGCTGGTGGGGTTGAAGTTACGCGGGTACCCGGTGGAAGCGACCAGCTTCACTTCTTGGCTCGTTGCCAAGGCAATGTACCCGCATTTCACTGCCGTTGTGGCTGTCAATCGAAGTTAGGGAAATTTGAAAAGGGCCGGTGTTGTTAAGAAACCTTCTACCTGATTTGACAACTGTGGCTGTGCAAGTGAATCCACGGAAATTGCTGGAAACTCCCTTAAAAGCCAATTCTGCTACATTACTTTGAGTTACTACCGCGTCAGGAGCGTATTCACCGCAATAGCTGAAGCAATAGTAACAGAAATTGTATTGGGTTTGTTAAGGAGAAGATTTTCCATTACTTTATATTTTGATCTGACCCGCCGCTCAAGGTAAGGTAGTCACCTTGCTCGCAAGATGGCAGGTCGTAGTCCTGGCACATGAAGCTTACGCTGGTACCCATTGGAGCCTAATTATTTTTGAAGTAGCCAAGTTTTTAAGTATCCACTATGTTAAACTTGGCATGAAACGTGTACCTCAAGCTTCCAATTGCAGTTGAGATTCGCTGGGTACGGTTTGGGATACAAGGGACTATGTATTACGTACGAAGTACTGAGTTTCATGGAGGTATTGCTTCCGCACAGGACTCCCCCATTGGCTGTTAACCCGTCTTGGATTTCCAGTCGCGGTAATCCAGACAGCGGGTCGTTTTCCAAGGATTTCAGTGTACCAGCCGGAGCTAAATCAACGATTTTCCAATGTGCTGGCACAGTTTAACTGTATTTAAGGGTAATTTACTTTCCTGGAACGCAGGTTTAGCGGTGGCTTCCACTCGGTACATGGGTACAACGGTAGTTGCCACCAGGCAGCGGTAATACTTACTGGGGTCAGCAAAAGGTACCATCGATATACCAGATAACGGATGTGGTAAACTTAGGTAAATCGGACCATAGTCACAAACCCTAAGTTACTAAGTTACGTTCATGAATTGGGTCTTCTTAGTCGTGAGGTACATGCATAGGTTGAACACTGTATTTACTTGTAGTTCATGAGCCGCCCCGTTTGAAGATCGACGGATACAAACTGAATTGAATGGATGCAGTTGGCATCAAACGGGAAATCTGGACACGTGACATATAAGCCAGTACCGTTGGTTGCCTGTTGTAATATAAGTTTTTAAATATCTGACTTGTTTTTCATGTTCATGTCTTTCCGACATTCAAAAAAGGCAAAACAATAACAAACGCTAGCGCCATCTGTTATTATTTCGCATCAGCAAGTTTGTTTTTCATGTTCACGTCTTTCGACATTCAAAAAAGGCAAAACCGTAACAAACGCTGGTGCCATCTGTTATTATTTCGCGTCAGCAAGTTTGTTTTTCATGTTCATGTCTTTCCGACATTCAAAAAATGCAAAACCATAACAAACGCTGGCGCCATCTGTTATTATTTCGCGTCAGTAAGTTTGTTTTTCATGTTCAAGTCTTTTGATATTTTCAAAAAATGCAAAACAATAACAGACGCTAGCGCCATCTGTTATTATTTCGCATCTGCAAGTTTGTTTTTCATGTTCATGTCTTTCGACGTTTTCAAAGAATGCAAAACCATAACAAACGCTAGCGCCATCTGTTAGTATTTCGCATCAGCAAGTTTGTTTTTCATGTTCACGTCTTTCCGACATTCAAGAAATGCAAAATAACAAACGCTAGCGCCATCTGTTATTATTTCGCATCAGTAAGTTTGTTTTTCATGTTCACGTCTTTCGACATTCAAAAAATGCAAAACCATAACAAACGCTAGCGCCATCTGTTATTATTTCGCATCAGTAAGTTTGTTTTTCATGTTCACGTCTTTCGACATTCAAAAAATGCAAAACCATAACAAACGCTAGCGCCATCTGTTATTATTTCGCATCTGCAAGTTTGTTTTTCATGTTCATGTCTTTCGACGTTTTCAAAGAATGCAAAACCATAACAAACGCTAGCGCCATCTGTTAGTATTTCGCATCAGCAAGTTTGTTTTTCATGTTCACGTCTTTCCGACATTCAAGAAATGCAAAATAACAAACGCTAGCGCCATCTGTTATTATTTCGCATCAGTAAGTTTGTTTTTCATGTTCACGTCTTTCCGACATTCAAGAAATGCAAAATAACAAACGCTAGCGCCATCTGTTATTATTTCGCATCAGTAAGTTTGTTTTTCATGTTCACGTCTTTCGACATTCAAAAAATGCAAAACCATAACAAACGCTAGCGCCATCTGTTATTATTTCGCATCTGCAAGTTTGTTTTTCATGTTCATGTCTTTCGACGTTTTCAAAGAATGCAAAACCATAACAAACGCTAGCGCCATCTGTTAGTATTTCGCATCAGCAAGTTTGTTTTTCATGTTCACGTCTTTCCGACATTCAAGAAATGCAAAATAACAAACGCTAGCGCCATCTGTTATTATTTCGCATCAGTAAGTTTGTTTTTCATGTTCACGTCTTTCGACATTCAAAAAATGCAAAACCATAACAAACGCTAGCGCCATCTGTTATTATTTCGCATCAGTAAGTTTGTTTTTCATGTTCACGTCTTTCGACATTCAAAAAATGCAAAACCATAACAAACGCTAGCGCCATCTGTTATTATTTCGCATCAGTAAGTTTGTTTTTCATGTTCACGTCTTTCGACGCTTTCAAAAAATGCAAAACCATAACAAACGCTAGCGCCATCTGTTATTATTTCGCATCTGCAAGTTTGTTTTTCATGTTCATGTCTTTCGACGTTTTCAAAAATGCAAAACCATGACAAACGCTAGCGCCATCTGTTATTATTCGCATCAGCAAGTTTGTTTTTCATGTTCACGTCTTTCCGACGTTTTCAAAAATGCAAAACCATAACAAACGCTAGCGCCATCTGTTATTATTTCGCATCAGCAAGTTTGTTTTTCATGTTCACGTCTTTCCGACATTCAAGAAATGCAAAATAACAAACGCTAGCGCCATCTGTTATTATTTCGCATCAGTAAGTTTGTTTTTCATGTTCACGTCTTTCGACATTCAAAAAATGCAAAACCATAACAAACGCTAGCGCCATCTGTTATTATTTCGCATCAGTAAGTTTGTTTTTCATGTTCACGTCTTTCGACGCTTTCAAAAAATGCAAAACCATAACAAACGCTAGCGCCATCTGTTATTATTTCGCATCAGTAAGTTTGTTTTTCATGTTCACGTCTTTCGACGCTTTCAAAAAATGCAAAACCATAACAAACGCTAGCGCCATCTGTTATTATTTCGCATCTGCAAGTTTGTTTTTCATGTTCATGTCTTTCGACGTTTTCAAAAATGCAAAACCATGACAAACGCTAGCGCCATCTGTTATTATTCGCATCAGCAAGTTTGTTTTTCATGTTCACGTCTTTCCGACGTTTTCAAAAATGCAAAACCATAACAAACGCTAGCGCCATCTGTTATTATTTCGCATCAGCAAGTTTGTTTTTCATGTTCACGTCTTTCCGACATTCAAGAAATGCAAAATAACAAACGCTAGCGCCATCTGTTATTATTTCGCATCAGTAAGTTTGTTTTTCATGTTCACGTCTTTCGACATTCAAAAAATGCAAAACCATAACAAACGCTAGCGCCATCTGTTATTATTTCGCATCAGTAAGTTTGTTTTTCATGTTCACGTCTTTCGACGCTTTCAAAAAATGCAAAACCATAACAAACGCTAGCGCCATCTGTTATTATTTCGCATCTGCAAGTTTGTTTTTCATGTTCATGTCTTTCGACGTTTTCAAAAATGCAAAACCATGACAAACGCTAGCGCCATCTGTTATTATTCGCATCAGCAAGTTTGTTTTTCATGTTCACGTCTTTCCGACGTTTTCAAAAATGCAAAACCATAACAAACGCTAGCGCCATCTGTTATTATTTCGCATCAGCAAGTTTGTTTTTCATGTTCACGTCTTTCCGACATTCAAGAAATGCAAAATAACAAACGCTAGCGCCATCTGTTATTATTTCGCGTCAGCAAGTTTGTTTTTCATGTTCACGTCTTTCGACGTTTTCAAAGAATGCAAAACCATAACAAACGCTAGCGCCATCTGTTAGTATTTCGCATCAGCAAGTTTGTTTTTCATGTTCACGTCTTTCCGACATTCAAGAAATGCAAAATAACAAACGCTAGCGCCATCTGTTATTATTTCGCATCAGTAAGTTTGTTTTTCATGTTCACGTCTTTCGACATTCAAAAAATCTAAAACCATAACAAACGCTGGTGCCATCTGTTATTATTTCGCATCAGCAAGTTTGTTTTTCATGTTCATGTCTTTCCGACATTCAAAAATGCAAAACCAAAACAAACGCTAGCGCCATCTGTTATTATTTCGCATCAGCAAGTTTGTTTTTCATGTTCACGTCTTTCCGACATTCAAGAAATGCAAAACCATAACAAACGCTGGCGCCATCTGTTATTGTTTCGCGTCAGTAAGTTAATCTAATTGGACTTGAGGCACAGAGTGTGATTAGGCTAAAATTGAGGAGTTAATTACGTGAATGTTCCATGTTAGGATTTCCTGGCCGCTTGGAGCGCTTTTGGAACTGAGCTGAAGGATTTCACCTTCTTGAATTACGCGGATCGCGTCCCTAGATGGCTCCACTGGTATCGCAATACTATCCACGTTCAGCGTAACGCCTGAAACCAAGCAAAACCAACCATTACTAACACTTATTCTTCCAAAGTGTTGCTTTGAGCACCTTGAACTCTTAACCACAGGATACAAAGAATAAGTGCGAGGTACGTGGATTTCAACCACATAGTGTACAAGTGTTTAGCACTTATTTGAGGGCACTGTTGATGATCGGTACACTGTTGAGCAAGGACTGGCTTGGATGTAAAGCAATACGAAGTCTTTTTATGCCTTCGGGCTTGTGTATTGGACGTGTAGTCACGTTCTTCAATGTTTCGTTTCGTTTCGAACAATGGGCACTAGTTGAGGGTATAATCGGTGCTGGATTACAGCGATTGTTCTTCCGAAGAGCTCTTACGTTTTGGAATGCTCTTTATGTTTAGACCTTCTAAGGCCCCTGGAGAATTATTTTACAATTAATTTAATTATAAATAAGCTAATTAACAGTTGGGAATTTGGCTCGTAAAGGAGGCAGTCACAGTTGGTTTCTATTACGTGTATTACTTGTGAAGATTACTATTGGTTGCGTGTATTGCGTGAAGATTACTATTGGAACAAACGCTATGGTAACTTTAAAGCAAAATTAGAGATTTGAGGAAGTTTGCAAGAACTGGGCTTGATCCTTAATTTCTTCCCATGCGAAATCAATATCTTGCTCTTCAGTTTGCCGACTGCATACCGCAAAAGGGAGCATGTATTGACTGTTCAGATGAGATGGAACGAGATGGATTTTCCCGTTATCGTTTATCCTTTTAAGTAGTTTTTCGTTGATGACATCGTCGTCCTTAAGATTGAGGTGAAAATATTAAACAGAACACTGAGTTTTTCGCAGGCATTCCAACCCATGTTTTTACTTTGAGTCTGAAGCAGACCAAACCTAACACGGTAGGCGCGACAATTTCAAAGCGCTCGTCTTTCTCGACGTATTCATAGAATCTTCTGGCTAAGGAAGACATGTTTACGAATGTAAGCCATTAATCCTTAGCCCCGTAGCTCCGCAATACGAACCATAGCTTCAAAGAACGAAACCGGCGACCCAACGGTATTTGCCAGTGCTAATAAAAGGCAACCAAGGATTATAGTTACTGTGATTTACGGTAGATGGCGTAACATTGATTTTAGTTGACACATCTTTACATAGATGGTGTTGTTTTTTTAAACTCTTATAATAAGATTCCCAAATAAAAAGTACCCGAAGTGAAAAGAGTTTTGTATTATTCAAGCGGATAACTACATAACATGTTTTTATTTTGATAATGGTATTTGATGAATTGAATGGTATTTTAGTTTGATAACGGTATTTCCCAGTGCTAATAAAAGGCAGCCAAGGATTATAGTTACTGTGACTTACGGTAGATGGCGTAACATTGATTTTAGTTGACACATCTTTACATAGATGGTGTTGTTTTTTTAAACTCTTATAATAAGATTCCCAAGTAAAAAGTACCCGAAGTGAAAAGAGTTTTGTATTATTCAAGCGGGGTAACTACATAACATATTTTTATTTTGATAATGGGCTATTCTGAAGCTGCATATTAAGTTAGCGCGGTAGGCAATACAAATAGGACGTATTGACTTCAAATTGTAGTCGGCTTAGCAACAGCACGGATCATGCAGATCACTCCACCGCGAGCTGTCGAGGATTCCGAAATGGGATTGAACTCAATACTGAAGCTTGACTCCTTGATCTCTTGGGAAAGTGGCTGCTTGGAACAATATCTGCCAAAAATAAAGAGAAAACATGGGTTAGAGACTTCTAACCCAACTGATTCTCGAAGTACATGGATTAGACCGTACGGACTGTGTACTCTACATTACTGCCACGTAGGCTTTGTATCAATGGCCGTGGAAGTTGATCTGAAACTAACCTGTTGGTAGAGTTGCTAGTTTGGACAGTCAACCTATCACCACAAGGCAACATGGTAGGTAAGTCAAACACAGGGCAAAAGACAGCAAAGCCCAGTGACTGGCCGGTGTTGAAATTCCAAGTGCAGCCATCATTACTGCCGTATCCGTTAGGGAAATTGGGCGTGGCAATGTACACTTCGTCGTCTGGCTGGTTAAGCGTCACGTTGGTGTTGCAACGCAGGAAATTGGCCGCTGCATTAACAATAGGAAAGATTCAGTTTACTTGCAAGATGGTGATGATGAATACAACTTTGTACCTTTGTGCATACTGAAGACGTAGCATTGGAACTGCGTCTCCGGACGCGGAGCAGCCGGGGAATAGAACTTGACCTCAATCTGTTGACTCCCAGTGTTGGTCACGGAGCTGGTGAGGTTATTACCGCAAAAGGGAATGGAGCTGTGGATCTGGTCGAGGTACTTCACGGAAACGGTTTCTCGACAGTCGGTCGACAGGCGATTCACGTTGCAGACCAGGTTGAGATGCCGGTTGGGGTCCGTGGAAGTGAACTTGGTGTAGCAGTTGAGTGCGCCGTCTTCTTCCGCGCTCCCTGGCGTCAAGTAGTGCTGACCGGGTGACGTGGCGAGGGCATAGGCGTTCGGCTGGACGGCGTAGATGAACATGGGGCAGTGATGGCCCGAGTCCAGAGCGAGGGTTTGCGCCACTTGGTTGGTCACCGGGTCCAGCATGGGAGGAGTGACGTTGTAGGTAGCGCTGGCAGCGGCGGGGACAGCTCTGGCGAAGCAGAACAGGCGCTCGCTTCTGGGGTTCTGGATGGTTGGTAGGTTGACGGTGGTCCTGACGTCCGAGATCGTTTTGCGGAAGGATCCGTTACCACATCTAGTGTCTGTTGTGTTCCCCGGACCTCTAATGAAGTTCAGCGAGTCGTCGGAGCAGCCCCTTGAGCGAACATCCCCGTCCGAGATGTTGAAAATGGGACAAAACAGTCGGATATTGTATTGAGGTGGGGCTTGGAAGTTCCAGGTACAAGACGCGCTCCGAGGTACCTTGTTGGGGTACGCTGGCGAGACAAAGGTCACGTCTTGGCTGGGTTTGAGGAGCGTGACGTTGTTGCAAGGAGCGAGTTTGAACGTGTCTTGGGCGATGGAAATGACGGAGCATTTGAAGCCAGAGTACAAGTTGTTGGTAGTCCCGTAGAACTCGATGGACAAGAGGGACGTTTTGGAGATGTAAACGCTGGAAGCGTTGTTCTTGCAGACGCTGGCCAGGGCAAAGGAAAATGGGTTACCGGGCGACGGAAAAGAACAAATTCGAGTCAATACTTACGTCCACGGTTTGGCGTAGGTATTCCCTGACACGCGTAAGGTCAAGCGATCGACGCAGTTGTTCGGCAAATCCACGAAGGTGCACGTCATCAAGACGAAGTGGTCTACCACGGTTTGGATTTTCCAGGTACAGTTGGTACCGGCCGGGTACTTGTTAGGGTACCCTGGACTCTGGATCACGGCCATACCGGTTTCTGGTAAGGTGATTTGCTGGTTGCAATCCAGATTGGTTTCAGATACTGCAAGGATTGACTTTTCTTAAAATTTCTCTTAAAAGGTTCCAGTGCAATTAACTAAAAGCATGTTAGTTGAGGTACTTTAAAGTATGCGAGATTACTTAAGGTACGTTAAAAGTTCTCAAGTTAACGAATATAGTCGAGTCTTTACCAAATTCGCCTCCTAGCGGCAAGAATGGGCGAAATCCACCATTTTACGTACGTTTTCTAGACAGGAAAGCGCCTTGTAGAAAACGTACGTAAAATGGTGGATGTCGACCATTCTTGCCGCTAGGAGGCGAATTTGGTAAAGACGGTTACCAAATTCGCCTCCTAGCGGCAAGAATGGGCGAAATCCACCATTTTACGTACGTTTTCTAGACAGGAAAGCGCCTTGTAGAAAACGTACGTAAAATGGTGGATTTCGCCCATTCTTGCCGCTAGGAGGCGAATTTGGGAAAGACTGTACAGCTTCAGGATAAGGGAATGGGAAGAGTTACTGTCGGGAGACGCTAGGGGCGCTATCGAGGAGTTGCGGGCTAGTAGAGCGGTATTGACTGTAGGCGGGATTGCTCTCACAGTGCAGTAGAATCCACGGTACAGATTGTCAGATTGAGGGGCGAATTGAATGAGCAAGAATTTACCCACTGTTTCTATCGTCAAGTTATTCTTCTTTCCACAGATTCTAAAAACAAGACCAAGTTGGAATGCTTTTGAGGGAATTTCGCTCAAAAAGTGATTTTATAGTTACGATTTAGGCTGGTAGGAATCCTCAATACGAGCGTAAGATAAGTAATCTTCGGAACAGCTATCCGATAATTCGAACACGGGACAGTTAACACGTAACGTATGTTCTTCTGGAGCCTAATGAAAATTAAATTAACCCAATATTTATATAGTTTAAGAAGAAATTAACAATTCAATGCAGTGCTAGTGAAGATTCTTAAGGACTATTGATTTGTTATATTTAATTTGGTTTAATTCCCAATTGTTTGGACCTGGAATGTCCATCGGCATGCGCTATAGGGATTGAAGTTACGCGGGAACCAGGTGGAAAGGATCAGCTTCACTTCTTGGCTCGTTGCCAAGGCATTGTACCCGCATTTTGCTAGAGTTTCGCCTTCAAAGTGAGAAATGAATTAGTTAATTAGAAAAGTTTCCTAAGAGTTAGAAAGTATACCTTCAGTCAGAACTTTGGCCGTACAAGTGAATCCACGGAAATCGCTGGAAATTCCATAAAACCCCACCTCGGCTACGTTACTTCGAGTGATGAACATGTCAGGAGTGTAAATACCACAATAGCTGAAGAGATTAACAAAAATGAGTTTGGATTTGAACAAAATCCCAAGGTTTTTCTTTACTCTAGCAGACGGTTTGGCATTTCCGTGAACTTGAGGTAATCACCTTGCTCGCAAGATGGCAGGTCGTAGTCCTGGCACATGACGCTCAGTTTGGTACCGACTGGAGCCTAGTTATTTTAAAAGTAGATTAGTAGTAAGTTAAAATTGTTCAAAACTTTGTTAAAATTGAAGGGAAACTTTTACCTCTAGCTTCCAATTGCATGTCATATTCGATGGGTAAGGTTTGGGGTACAAGGGACTGTGTATTACGTATAAGGTGTCTAGTTGCAAGGAGGTATTGCTTCCACAGAGGACTTTCCCATTGGATAGTAACCCGTCTTGGATTTCAAAGCGTGGCAATCCAGAGAGAGGGTCGTTTTCCAATGGTTTAAGTGTACCAGGAGTGACTAAATCAATGCAAAAGTCAACTTATGGAAGAACTTCAACCTTCACAGTTTGTGAGATAAGAAGAGCTTACCTAAAAGTACGGGAGGTGGCTCCACTGGGAACATGGGTACAACTTTAGTTGTTATAAGACAACGATGGTACTTGTGCGGATCAGAGTAGGGTTTTATATAAATGCTGGACAATGGGAATGGCAGTTGTAAGGAGTTGGGACCGTGGTTACAAACTCTAATAGATTCCCCAGTAGAATATTATATTGAGAATATATAGTAGAATATTATATAAAGTAGAAAAGAAAAGATATTAGTGTTTACCTTTTGTTCAGTAGCTTTAAGTTGTAAAGATCAACGGATACCAACAATATTGAGTTGTTGCAACTTTCATCGAGTGGGAAATCGGGACACGTGACGTACACTCCGGTACCATTAGGTGCCTAGCAAGAAAAGATTTTTAAAATTTGCAATAAATTTGCAAGGAATAACATTGCTTAGTAAGTCTATTGAAATGATAGGCTAAAGAGTTATTACGTGGATGTTCCATGCTAGGATTTCCTGGTCGCTTTTAGCATTCTTAGAACTTATCTGGAGAATTTCACCATCCTGGATAACGCGGACGACTTCGCTAGATGGCTCCACTGGTACCGCAATACTATCCACGTTGAGATAAACGCCTGACAAAAACAAAACAAACGAAATATCACCAGCACTATTGGGAACATGGCTTTGAAATTACCTTGCGTTCCTAAATACAGATAACAAAGAACCAAAGTGAAGCAAATCCATTTGAATCGCATTTTTCGCTAGTTTTAGCCCCACTTGTAAGTCTAGCAAGATGACGATCCACTCATTGCTTAAGCACTGGCAGAGTACAAAGCGATGTGAAGCCGTTTTATGCTTTTATGTTGGGCATTAGGACGTGTCGGCACGTTCTCCGAGATCCTTTGGAACAATGGGCACTGACAAGAGGGAATTGGGTGCTGTAATTTCAACTGGCTTTGATTTACAACGATTGTTCCTAGAAAGAGCTGTTACGCGGTGGAATGCGCGTGACGTTTTAGATGTTCTAAGGCTTCTAGAGACTTGTTTTTAAATTAAGCTATGTATAAGGAAGTGAGCGACAATTTGGAAGTTTGCGCGCAAGTGAGATAGTCATAGTTTGTTTCTATTAGGTGTATTGCTCTACACTGTATAGTTTACTATTCAAACCAATGCTAAGGTATACATTAGAAACAAAAGTAGAGACTTAGGAAGTTTGCAAGAGCTGGGCTTGTTCCTTGACTTCTTCCCATGCAAAATCAATATCTTGCTCTTCAGTTTGCCGGCTGCATACCGCAAAACGGAGCATGTATTGACTGTTCAGATGAGATGGAACGAGATGGATTTTCCCGTTATCGTTTATCCGTCTGAGTAGTTTTTCGTTGATCGTATCGTCACCCTGAAATTAAGTCCAAGTGTTAAGCCAAACGCTGAATTCTTAGCATGTTTTACTTTGAGTCTGAAGCAAACCAAGCCTAATACGGTAGGCGCGACAATTTCAAAACGCTCGTCTTTCTCAATGAATTGATGGAATCTCCTGGCTAAGGAGACGTGTTTCCGAATGTACGCCCTTAATCCCTCAGCCCCGTAGCTCCGTAATACGAACCATAGCTTCAAAGAACGAAACCGGCGACCCAACGGTATTTGCCAGTGCTAGAAGGAAAAGGTAAACAAGTTGATAGTTATTGTGCTTCAACATAGATGGCGTTGCGTGGCTTCTAGTTGTTCGGTTTGGACATAGATGGCGAGAACGGTTTTATTTTTATTATTCTTTTTACCCGGTAATCTGGAAAAGGTAAACAAGGGAATAGTTATTGTGCTTTAACATAGATGGCGTTGCACGGCTTCTAGTTGTTCGGTTTGTACATAGATGGCGAGAACGGTTTTATTTTTATTATTCTTTTTACCCGGTAATCTGGAAAAGGTAAACAAGGGAATAGTTATTGTGCTTTAACATAGATGGCGTTGCACGGCTTCTAGTTGTTCGGTTTGTACATAGATGGCGAGAACGGTTTTATTTTTTATTATTCTTTTTACCCGGTAATCTGGTACTTGTCCTTGTCGATCGTGTTTGAGGTACAAAGGATCCACATTAAACGCATCTACCACTTCACTCGCATTGGTAAACCTTCCAAATTTAAACTTAGGAATTATAAACGTCTCATATTGAACTGATTTCTGGTGCATTTTACCACATTGCGGAGCAGTCAAAGGTAACTAACATCCATTTATGAGGGTTGAAGTTGAAGGACTGTGCGTATTCTACCCCATTCAACATCGGCCTGAACTCCTCGCATATAAAGGCCGAACCTTGTATCCAAATTGATGGTTACGAAATGTATAAAAAATGTATAAATATGTATAAAGAGTTTTACCGGCGTATGCAGCGTCAACATGAAGCCAGACTTCTGCTTTATTGCAAACATGTCCTAATTCTGTCAAAAAATCAAAAGCGCAGGAAGGAGTAGTACCCAAAGTGGCCACGACCTTGGAAGTTCAAAGATAAATATCCATTTGATAATACTATTGAATTGAATAGAACTCCAATGCATGAAATGCGTAAGAAATGTTTACATAAAAGGGAATTAATCCCTTGGCACGATCGTCCTCAATAGCTTTGTCTAAAGTACTTCCTTCTAATCCGTAACCACGCCCTGACGGCAAAGAACGGTACTTCACGCCACCCAACATGGCGGCTCGCTCCACCGATGAATGCGCTTGCTCTAAATCCATAAATTCAACAAATTAAATTGATATACAATACCTCTTGGAAAATTTTGAAAATAATTTATTGAATGGATTTCGGAAATAATCTAATGCATTCTTAAATTCACTGAATAATATCTGCTTAATTTTTAGTTGATTTAAAAGAAAATTAAGTTTTACATTTTTACATTTTGAATTAGGAAAAGAATAAAACCTAAGTTCTTTTTATATTAGTAAAATAAAATAGTTAGTAAATAAAGTTAATTAATTTAGTATATGGTTCCTAAGAAAAGAATACTTACCGGAGCCATAAGCCACCAGTTTGCCCATAATATCCCCTTCGGCTCTACCAGGCTGTTCAGTTTGGATCTTCTTAACAGTTTTACTCCTTGCCGATAGGAGCGCTACCAGTGTTGCTTCGCTAGCTGTACCCTAATGGAAATAAGGATAAAAATGGCATTGTTTCCTTGTTTTAGTGCGTTAAAACAGTAAAAATTCCTCCATTATCAAGATATATCTTTAGAACAAAAATTTTACTTGGATAACTCCACCTCCAGGGCCGCCAGAACTAGCTAAGAACGCAGGCGGTAGTTGCAATAATTTTCCCAGCCAATCCATAACAACAACCTCTAATTCAGTGCACGCAGGGCTAGAATTCTATAATAAGGTAGTTTAATTGATCCATTCAATGAATCTTCTTTTTCTATAATTTTCTTTTAAGGCTCTCATCTAAATAGCTTAGCTTCTGCCGCCCAAAACTAGCACAAGATGCCGTGCTGTGCTTTGCGTGACTCTATATGAATCTATATGAACGGCACGCACCAAATAGCTTAGCTTGTGCCGCCCAAAACTAGCACAAGATGGCGCGCAGTGCTTTGCGTGAATCTATATGAATCTATATGAACGGCACGCACTAAATAGCTTAGCTTGTGCCTCCCAAAACTAGCACAAGATGGCGCGCAGTGCTTAGCGTGAATCTATATGAACGGCACGCACTAAATAGCTTAGCTTGTGCCGCCCAAAACTAGCACAAGATGGCGTGCAGTGCTTTGCGTAATTCTATATGAATCTATATGAACGGCACGCACCAAATAGCTTAGCTTGTGCCGCCCAAAACTAGCACAAGATGGCGTGCAGTGCTTTGCGTGAATCTATATGAACAAGCAAGAGTAATTTTACGCGGAATAACTATACAGAATAATTGTACGCAGAACAAATTTAAGAACAACATAACTCTAAGCTATACGAGAGCCTTAACCCAAGAAAGTGTAACTTATAACGTTCTAAATACCCAAGTGAAGCCAATACAGGCAATAGTACTACTCAGCATGTCACCGAGAAGAGCGGGCCATGATTGTGCCGTAGGGTAGTAGGCATGGAACTGGGGCGAATGCCAATGAGTTATGCCGGGCATGATGACACGCTCAATGTCGCGGAAGATGTCTTCCCAGGGTTCTCCTTGCTCTGGGGCGATATCGGGCAACAAGTCCCGTATGTACCCAGGCGTCACCGTCGGTAACACTCGCCTGATTTTCCAAATCCATTCAAATCGATTTAAATCACATACTTTATTTCATATTCATATACTTTATTTCCTTCAAAATAATTAGAAAATTTAGGTTAATTTCACGTACCGTTCTTTAATCGTGTCGATGTATTCAGCAAGGTATTCAATCATTTGGTGCCCAGCGACACGGAATTCAGTTGAGGTATCCATGATTAATGCGCGGAAACGAACTAGGTTTCGACGTTTATTTCTCTTCTTTAAATGACAACTTGCCAATTGAATTTACAATCAAAGTGGGGTTTGCTCTGTGTTGAATCACGGCCTGCTCATCGGTAACTACTACTCACAGAGTGCTTTAATTCACCGCCTTTTATACTCTTGAGGAAACTTTTTTTCTTTGACGACCAACAGGTTGCTTCGTAATGTCTTTGCCTTTCTGGTCCTGCGCAATCCCTTTAGCCTGTCTCTGCACAGGCAATACAGGAATCATACGCCAAATCATCAGCAAGTCAAATTTTACCCTCAGTACTTTTACTTGTACCTTGTACTTTTACTCAGTACTTTTTTTTATTCATTAAAAAAAAACTTACTCAGTACTTTACTCAGTACTTTTACTTGTACCTTGTACTTTTACTCTGTACTTTTTTTTTATTAATTTAAAAAAAAAAACTTACGCAGTACTTTTACTTGTACCTTGTGCTTTTACTCAGTACTTTTTTTTAATTAATTTTTTTAAAAAAAATTACTCAGTACTTTTACTTGTACCTTGTACTTTACTCAGTACTTTTTTTTATTAATTTAAAAAAAAAACTTACTCAGTACTTTTACTTGTACCTTGTACTTTTACTCAGTACTTTTTTTATTAATAAAAAAAAAACTTAGTACTTTACTCAGTACTTTTACTTGTACCTTGTACTTTTACTCAGTTCTTTTTTTTTATTAATTTAAAAAAAAAAACTTACTCAGTACTTTTACTTGTACCTTGTACTTTACTCAGTACTTTTTTTTTATTAATTTAAAAAAAAAACTTACGCAGTACTTTTACTTGTACCTTGTACTTTACTCAGTACTTTTTTTTATTAATTTAAAAAAAAACTTACTCAGTACTTTTACTTGTACCTTGTACTTTTACTCAGTACTTTTTTTTATTAATTAAAAAAAAAAATACTTACTTTTACGTGTACCTTGTACTTTACTCAGTACTTTTTTTTATTAATTTAAAAAAAAAACTTACTCAGTACTTTTACTTGTACTTTGTACTTTACTCAGTACTTTTTTTTATTAATTTTAAAAAAAAACTTACTCAGTACTTTACTCAGTACTTTTACTTGTACTTGTACTTTTACTCAGTACTTTTTTTTACTAATTTAAAAAAAAATTACTCAGTACTTTTACTTGTACCTTGTACTCTTACTCAGTACTTTTTTTTATTAATTTAAAAAAAAAAAAAAAAAAAAAAAACTTACTCAGTACTTGTACCTTGTACTTTTACTCAGTACTTTTTTTCTATTAATTTAAAAAAAAAACTTACTCAGTACTTTTACTTGTACCTTGTACTTTACTCAGTACTTTTTTTTATTAATTTTAAAAAAAAACTTACTCTGTACTTTACTCAGTACTTTTACTTGTACTTGTACTTTTACTCAGTACTTTTTTTTTATTAATTTAAAAAAAAAACTTACTCAGTACTTTTACTTGTACCTTGTACTTTACTCAGTACTTTTTTTTTATTAATTTAAAAAAAAAAACTTACTCAGTACTTTACTCAGTACTTTTACTTGTACTTGTACTTTTACTCAGTACTTTTTTTTACTAATTTAAAAAAAAAATTACTCAGTACTTTTACTTGTACCTTGTACTTTTACTCAGTACTTTTTTTTATTAAGTAAAAAAAAACTTAGTACTTTACTCAGTACTTTTTTTGTATTAATTAAAAAAAAATAAAAAATCACTCAGTACTTTACTCAGTACTTTTACTTGTACCTCAGTACTTTCACCTTGGTACTTTCTACAATAGGAACATTTCGCTTGCTGAACTTCATTTGGTCAGGTTAAGTTTTCTACTTTGTACTTGTGGTTTGCTTATACTTTGTACTCATTGTATCGTATCAACTTGGAAATGGTCCGATTTCCTTTAAAAACGAAACAGTGATACGCAGGGTTTGCCGGGGAAAAGAGGCTTAACATGGAAGGAAGAAAGGAGATCTATAATTATCTCCATACGTGGGTCCCAACGGAATCTTTTATATTACTGGAAGCGATAATGCTGGTCTCTGGGAAGTTCTACTTGTGCCTCTTATTTTGCACGACTATATCCTACAGGAGATGCTTTGAAACCTGCCTGAAGGGAATCGATAAGCTATATTGTAACTCTGTAGGAATTTATCTCCGCTCGTTTATATCCATTTTATCAGTCAAAAAGACGGAAAAAAGACGCTAAGAACTCTCAGCAGCTGAAGAATGAAGAAGGAAGATGGATTTGCGCTAGTCCATCACAAGTGGGTTGGCTACCAGCATGAACAACCGCTTTTCTCTGGGCATTTTCTTCAATGGAGAAGGACCACTTTACGCCCATGCAAAGCCGTAAGATAAATGACAGGGTACCCAGTGGCATTTTTACTTTGCTTTTTTATAACTGAATGGGAGAACTGAACTGAATTATATGACTGTGGTCCTGGAATGCTGTAAAGGATTTGTGTAAGTAATGTGTAAAGGATTGTAAGTATAATTGTAATTGTGATTGTTATTGTAAGTGTAAAGTAATGTGTAACGGATTGGGATACTTTGTATTCTGTAAAGAAAGAAGGTATTGGGTTAAAATTTGGTATATTGGAAAGTAATTTAAGGGTTTTTGATGTTGTGGTAAAAGTATGCAATTATGGGAAGTTGGAGGGAAAATGAGACAGCCAGGGTTTCCTATGGAGGGGAAATTGCTTTGCTTTAACGAGGTTGAAAGTGTATTGCATTTGGCAACGTTGGAGAGTAAAGATTGGAGGAGCTTTTAGCTAATGGAAGCGAGTGGTCTTTTGCCCCCTCTTTGGGTAAGCACGCCGGGGATACAATACCGTAGAATCACAATGAAGAAAAGCGTGAGCTTTGTTTTCCTCTTATATAATTTGAGTATTCATGAGATTCTTGGCCGTTAACAGATACCGTATAGCCGAGGTTCCATGCATTGGCTTTAATTATAGTGCAGTGTCCAGGAGAGCTAGATCTATTGGCATTTATAATATCGTTTCTAGGAACTAGAATGCGTGACTTTTATTAGACGAGATGAAAAGCAGTGAGTGCCAAGAATAAGTCAGAAGGAAAAGTAATAAGCGTATCTTGTGATACTGTTGATCACCGTGGGATTTGTGGCGGATGTCGGGGGATTGAAATTAAAGAGAAAAGAAGCAAAAGTGTGGGGTTTCGGCTGCAGAAATCGTCTGCTCGACACTCGTTTTCCGGAGACGGAGATCAAGGGAAGCTGAGTGGTATCGTTAAGGAGAGATAAAAAGCGTAGTAGACTGTTGCTGGAAGACGGCAGCAGGACGAGATTTTCATTGAAGACGCCAATTAGGGGGAATGCTCCATCGGAGAAGGCAAAAGAACTTCCCTTTCTCATAAGCGCTATTGTAATTACCCTTACGATCCTTTGTCTAATCAAGCGAATAATAGCAAGGACATTTACTTTTTAGTATTTTATTCTTAGAAGGTTAAGGAATGGGCATGCCTATGAAAATATAATGTAAGGACGTAAAAAAGTGACCAGGAGCCTGTTGAATTGAGGCCAAGTGAAACGCTTTTTTTCTACAAACCCGTGGCAAAGTTCACCCTTAGCGGCCTTAACCGCTAACGGTAGACTTTTACGTACAGCATTTAGAACGAAAACCTGCTCCCTGATTGGCTCCCCCAGCTTCCTATCATCACCGTATATTTGTTCGCTTTTTTATACTGAACTACTTTGTCTACTTACTTTAAATCTCCTTGGTTAATATATTACATAAAACTGTCTTATATAAAACTGACTTTTAAAATGCAAAAATTGTTGCATTTGCTGTTACGATATATACATTTTGCCTATACAACAAATGGCGCAAGCCACTTTACATTATATTTTCTTTTTAATAAGAAACTGCTCTATAGAAAAACTCGGCGCTGTCTATTATAGGGAAAAAAGGTTTTAAAGAAAAAAATAGTAATCGCAAGCCTACAGGCAAGTATCCTCATATTTCTTTACCCAAATGTCTTGCGGTCACAGGTTCTTACTTACTTGACTTCTCGCTAGATGGCCGATGATAAGGGAAATTTTGACTTTCAGTTGTGAATTGTTTATTTGCAGAATAAGTTCTCTGGGGAAATTAGTTAATTAAATAAGGGAAAATGGCTGAAATCCGCGTTAGAAACTTGCCCGATTACGCAGCCAAGCAACATCCTTCGTGGAGCCCCTATTCTGACAATGGAGGGTAACTTTTCATTGTTGTGTATACAAATTTTAACAGCGTGAATTATGTTTTTAGAACTGTTGTAGCTATTGCCGGCGAAGACTTTGCTGTCATTGCTTCAGACACGCGTTTAAGTGCTGGCTATTCGATTTATACCAGGGAACAAACTAAACTCTACAAAATGTCTGAGAAAACCGTTTTAGGCTGCACAGGATGTTGGTGTGACGTCTTGACGTTGACCAAAGTCTTGGAAGCTAGGATGAAAGTAACTAATCGCCTTATAACCTTCTAAGCATGCATTTAATATCCATGTCTCTTGTTTTTCCCTCCAAGATGTATCTCCATGAGCATCTGAAGCCCATGGCGACGCCCGCAGTGGCTCAGTTGTTGTCAACCATGCTGTATTACAAGCGCTTTTTCCCATACTACGTTTCCAACATTCTAGCCGGTCTGGATTCCCAAGGCAAAGGTTACATCTACAGTTATGATCCAGTCGGACACTGCGAAGAAGGCAAATACTACGCTGGCGGCTCAGCTTGCGCTCTAATCGTCCCATTATTGGACAATCAAGTAACCTAACAATGCTTGATCTTCTCCCAGACTTGGTTTTTAAACTTTTAAATCGTTTAGATTGGGTTGAAAAACATGCAGGGCGTGAAGCCAGAGGTGTTAACAGTGGAAAAAGCCATTGCTGTTATCAAAGACGGGTTTATTTCTGCGGCTGAGCGCGATATTTACACCGGAGATGGCGTAGTGATCAATATTATTACCAAGGATGGCATTGAGACTCAACATTTCCCCTTGCGCAAGGATTAAACCTGAGGGATCGAGTGGTTTTGGCGAAAGGAATACATAAAAAAACTGGAACATGATCATTTGAACATATTTTGTGTATTTCTACAAGTTGGTCACCGTTCTAACGCCACGCAAGTTAAGAAAAGCATGTTTCCCGCATAGGTTACAGACGCCACACACAAAAGGGGGGGAAGTTATGGGTCTGCCAAGGCTTTGCCTCCTGTAGGATGTACCGGCAAATCTACTTTTTGCCAGCATCGCTGCCAGGAGGCGCCAAGGCATGGCCTTTGTCTTTACCGCGTAATTTTAGGCCTAAAAATGAAACAAAATCGTGAATTAACTCTCAAGTTCTTGCAGCTGAACAGAAATTACCAATAGCTCTCTCTATCTTCCCAAGAATTGCTTGATTGGGCACGCCCTTGCCACTTTCGTACTCGTTGATGACTTGGGGCTTCTCATTGACGCGTGTAGCCAAATCTTTCTGAGTCCAGCCTTTATCTTGTCTGCCTTTTTGGATCAATTTGCCAATTTCCAGGGGTACTTTGTCGTGTTTCAATTCTTCCGTCTCCTGATCGAGCTTGGCTGTGTTAAGAGTAGTAACTGAGTGCTTATTCTGAGCTGCTCCATCTAGAAATCAAAAAGAAAATGAAAATTATTCAATAATTCTTCCTGCTTTTGGTGAGTAATTGATTATCTGAGTCATTTAGACTAGTTTACATTTGGTAACCGTGTCCACAGCTACTCCTTGACGTCTGGCAGCGTTGACGACCTAAACGAAGACAGTTAGAAAGGTATTAAAGGTTACGCAAGCTTTTCCTAAACAAATGCACGAGGTTTTTTTAAGAACGTTTTCAATGGTTTTATTTTACCTGTTCGGTTTTGCCTGCAGTTCCTTTAGCTTGGCGTTTGAATTGTGCTACGTTCCAGTCAGAGTCGCCCATATTTATTGCAGAATTTATTACACGCGAGTTTATAAAATTTCTTTAAGAAATCCGTAAACAGTAAATGCAGATGATGAAATATGGCGTGTGAACCGCGAGTTTGAAACCGCAAAGCGAGGTTTGTACAGAGAACAGTCGAGAATGATTACGGTTTGCGGACTCTGCTTATCTAAGCGAACCGCAGACGCTCTCTTGCGAAAGAAGGCGGGTGGTATGATTCGGTACGAGCCAATACGAATAGAGCCCTGCTAGTTCCAAGGTCTACAGCTTGGCGTGCTGTGGGCAGTTCCCATCCTGTTGCTGTGATCCCTGTTCGTGTTGTTATTCCGTCTGCGATGAGGCCTGCTTAGCCGGCATTGGTAAACAGTGACGTCAAAGTGTATCTCTGAGGTAAATAGCAACATTCTAGATTGACCGTCTGTAACAAATTACCTTCTACCCGTATTAGAAGGTAGTCTCTTATGTAAAACTCTTAATAGACGTAATAACTCTTCAAAATAATAGAAAAACTTTATACAGATCGCCTTGGAAACGAACAAAACCCAGTTGTTAACTATCGTCCGTTGCAGAATGACATGACAAAGCGCGTAAACCAACAAAACAAATGGCAGAAAAGCATCCCAAACTGGAAGCCGCCGAGATCTTCGCCGAGCTTGAGACGGGAAATCCCCAGCAAGTTAATGAGATCAAATCCCATATCTTCGAGTGTCTAAACGAAAGTAAAAAAAAAAATTTAAAAAAAAATAATTGCTAAAATGTTTTTCTTCGCTTCAGCTCATGAAGCTTGGTTGGTATATGGCCTCTACGACTACTACTTGAGCACCAACTCCTTGCGAGCTGTGGAGATTTTAGTCAGCGTTCGTGATGGCCATGAAAGGCATCTTTTCGACAAGTAAAACTGCTCAAACGTCAAATAAAAATCCTTAAAATTCCCTTTTTGTTCTATAGGATTGCGGAATCGTTACGAGGAACAACAAAACTGTCAGCTCTTATCATGTTGGGCCATTTGGTTCGGAAACTCCCTCCTTGGCTCTACAAAATTGCCCATCATATAGCATTCAAAGAGCTTTTAAGACTTCTCAAAGTAACTCTTAAGACTTCTTAAGTTTTTCCAAGTTTTTCGCTTTCTTTTTCTTTTCTGTCAATTTTTTTATTTTTATTTTAGGTGGAAGTGGAAGTTCTTCACCTTGTAAATGCCTTGTTGGTCCTTACAGCGCTACTACCTGTAATTCCCACCATTGATGCCAACACCTTACATGAAGTTTTTGAGATATTTGGGTAAAAACATTCGGATTCTTTGATTTTCATTTGATTTTTTTTGTAAATTTTTACATTTTCATCATTCTAGTCGATTGGCTGCTTGGACTGCCACCAATTTAGGCTCTGCCACTCCCGAAGCTTACATTCTGCACTTGCAAGTGGGAGTTTATGCGTTATTTCACCGATTATACGGCATGTATCCCTGCAACTGCATCACTTTCTTGCGGAAACAGTACACTTCGCGAGAAAACCTGAGTATCTTCAGTCACACCATCAAAGTAAGCTTCTTTTCACCCTATTTTATCCTTTTTGGGCATTATTTACCCCCAATTCTCGTTCCTTAGCCTTTGTTGGAAACTGTCCGACTGCATCCTCTGCTCATAACCGTCTCCAAAGAAACAGAGATCACTTCTACCCGGTAAAATCCCTCTAAATGGGTCACATCCATTTTTTATGGTCCCATCCATTTCTTAAGTGAATTAAAATGCTTAATACGTGTTATTTGAGAGCAGGTGGAAACAAATGGACGTCCATGACATCATTGCAGAGTGCGATAAATACGTGGTAGATGCCCAAGACTGGCCTCGGGATCGAGAAGACTCGCTGACATCCAGTTTACTTCCGCGAGGACCTGATTTCATTTCAGCAGCTGTGGGAATCGGTCCAGCCTGCGCGGCGCTCTTCAGCGATTCTATGGCGTTGAATGGGGACTGGTTTTCGCCTTCCCAAACCATAGCCCTGCCCACAGGAGCATCCGACAACGCTGGCAAAGTGTCGGTACCGCATACGCCCACTCCTTTCTTGGCTTCTCGCGGAACGACGCCTCGCGATCGCTTGTTTCTGGCCGAAACAGCCACCGAAGCCACTCCAGAGACCACGCCTTTCACCACTCCTGTCAAAGTACTTGTTCTTGCCCCTTAATTGGGCATCTAATCCCTTATTTATACACTTTTTCACTCCTAATAACTGTTCTTGCCCCTTAATTGGGCATCTAATCCCTTTTTTATACACTTTTTCACTCTTAATTACTGAAATTCAACTCCGGCGACGTTTAATTTAAACGTTTTAGTTGATAATTAGGTTTTGTTAGGATAATTCGGTCATTAACCCGTTATTTAGGGTTGTGAAGCTCTTATTAGTTGTTTTCTTAGAGTAATTACGTAAGTAATTAAGCTTTCTAAGAGTTAGTTAGTATTGGAATGTTAATTAAATGGAAAATCCAAACGTTTTAAAAGCTAATTCAGTTTTTTTTAGAGGAAGTAAGTTGTATGAATGGTTTATTTAGTAGTTTGGAGCTCTTAAGTGATCTAATTCAGTGTTTTCTTAGAGGAATGAAGTATTTTATAAGTTAATTAGCGTTTGACATGTTAGTTAAGCGTGTTTTAAGTTTAAGTTACGTCTAATATCGCTTTAAATTTCCTTTGGGTAGGATTTGGAGTGCCAGAGAACATGGAGACCGTTGCCTGGCACGAACTCGGTGGCTATGCTGCTAGCCACGCCTCTTCCTCCGCCTACTCCCACGCCGAATCCGTCTCACCCGACTTCTCCTCTGAAAAAGGAGTCCAAAGACCGGAGTTTATCGTTCGAAGCAGGGGATGACGACCGTCGCAGCTTTATCTTGGCCCATAAACTCCAAAAAGTGGCCCAGAGTAGGCAAGACGGGGCTGTAATCACGCCCACACTCCAAACCGGTGTAAAACCACGTTCCAGACACGCTAGCGGCAAAGGAACCAAGCTTCAGTCACATTTCAGCCCTAGCAAAACCGAAAGAGGACTGGTAAATTGATGTCTTCTTCTAATTCCCATCACGTTCTTACGTTTTTATGCAATTTCAGGTCAGTCCAGTCCTCTTTTCGGAAGAAAAATCCACTTTACCGCCTTCCAATGCGTGCCGGCCAGTTCCCCAAGCCATACTAGCAGGCTCGGATGTCTTAACAGCCGAAGATCATGAAGTTTGCGGTCTCTTCGCGTCCAATCTCGCTCCTCGTCGTCCTGTCGAGCGTTTTACGAGCTCAAACAAGGAAAAAGTAGCGATTTACCTTAAAAAGTGAATTTATTTCGATTTATTTACGAATTTTCTTTGTTTTTGTTAGGTTTTATCGCCTGATTCGCGAGCTTCCAGCATTAAAGACGAAGAGGAAGAGCTGGAGCTCTCGGACGAAGAGACCTTGATCTTACCGCGTACTTCCAACTCGAGCGTATCGCTGTTTTTGCCCAAACCGTATTCGATGCGCGATTTCATGCAAAGATTCCGGATTCGCTACTATAGTCAGTGTTTGTCCGGCTCGGCTGCGCCGTCCAGCTCGGCGCTGTACGTGGGCAGTCCTGGACAGATCAGCGCGAGCAGTTTCAGCACCCAAGGTCCGCCCATGATTGGCCAGCAGTTTCTCCAAAAAGACCCCAAGAAATCCCGATCTTGCCCGGATTTGACGCGCCGAGTGGATATGTGCGCTTCGGTCTGTTCCATGGACAGCGCCGGTACCACTGTGGCCGATACCACCCTGAATTTAATCGCGCCAGTGAATCTGTCCGATGCAGGGACGCAAACGGAAGATATTTGTCCTTCGACGCCTTACGAACACTTGTTTTTCTCGGTTTTGCCGGCTCAGCTGTGGCACGAATGCTCTGGAGACGCTCGGAGGTCCAATGCGAGCCCTGCGCCGGCAGATTTGCTCGATAAATACATCGAAACGGCCTTTCAGACGCATAAAGTCCAAGGATTGGAGTGGAAAAACAGCAAAGGAGCGAGAAAAACAAGTAAATCCTGAGAAATCTCTGTTTTTCCGCTTTTATTAGAGGGAAACCTTCATATTCTGAGGGGGAAAGCTTCATTTCTGCGGTTTTCTGGGAAAAACGGATTTAAAACATGTATTGACGTCGTTTTTCGCTTTTTTTCAGTGTCGGATGCGGATGAATTGCAGTTATTAAGAGGTCAAGTGCTGTTATTGCACAGCCAATTACAATATGAGCGGCAAAGGAGGGTCATCCATGCGGAAAGGAATCGCAGATTGCTGGGAAAAGCCAAGAATACGCGTGCTTTAGAAGAGCAGCTCCATGTTTTGGTAAAAAATGCGACAAAAATGATGAAAACTTTTCATTAAATATTTTTTATAATTTTTTTTTTTAACTTTTTCTCAAGTAGCAGGTGCAGTTAAGGGAAGGCCAACAAGATCAAGATGTACTGAAAAAGGACCTTGAGTTTCTACGCAAATTCCGTGCGAAGGCTGAAGGCGAAAAAATTGCCATGATGAAACTTTTGGACGTCCAAGTATTGAAATTTTGAAATTAGATAATTTTTATTATTTCCTTTCCCTTTAATAATCACCTTAATTATCATTATGATTACTTTTTTTTGTTTTGGGTAAACATTAATTTTGGGTAATTTTATTTATTTTAGATAATTTTATCTTTAATTTTTTTTAATTTTTTTTTTAACGCAGACTTACACTTGTATGATTCTTTTCTTTATCTTTATTCATTAAAGTCATTCCTTATAAATACGCTATAAAGTATGATTTAAAAAAAAAACGAAAAATTGCTCAAAAAGTTGACAAAACCTCAAAAAATAGTTGAAAAAGGGCCGAAAAAGTTGTTAACAATAGACAAGTTGTTAACAATAATAAAATAGAAAAGTATACAACAATAGACTACTTAATATATGTGATTGTTATTCATAATTTCTATGAAAGTTTTGTTTACTTTAATTACTTTTTTTATTAGTAATTTTCTTCCTTTCTTTTTTTTTTATTTATTAATTTTCGTTATTTATTTTATTTATGATTTATTCATTATTTTAGGCCAAGCAGTCGAGTCATCAGCTGGGCGATATTTTGCGAGCAAAAACCGAGTTGGAAAGCGAATTAAAAGAAGAAAAAGAAGTCACTTACAGTTTACAACAAGTAATACTTGAAATTTTCCAGTATTTTATTTAGTATTATTATTATTACTTAGTGATTTTAGCCTTTCGAGAGCCAAAAAAAGTGATTTTAGAACTAATTTTCTGTTTTTTTCCTTCGTTTTTTTATAGCAAGTGTTTGCCTTACAAGGATCCGTATTCCAATTGCAAGCAGAGCTGGATGGTTTGGAAGCTGAAGTGGCCAACATGCCGTTATTGAAGGAACAGCTGAATAACACCCGGCATCAGCTGTTGATCATGGGTGAAGCTTTAACGGCGCTTCGACAACAGCAGCAAACCACCTCTAGGAGCATCACCATCTTCCAACAGGAGGCACTAGAACTCGCCTTTACCGAGCAGCTCCAAAGTAACACCAACCACGTCGAATTCCGATCTTTTCCTCTTATTTTGAATCCCGTTTTCCTGAAATTCCATTTTGTTATAGGTTATAAAGAGCAATTGGAGCGCGAGAAACGGAATAGCGAGGCTCTAGCCGCTCGTTTGGCGGAATTGGAAGCTGCAGCAGCCAAGCGCGAAGGTTTGGTCGCCGAACAGAAGCGTGCGATGAAGATCCTGCGCGAAGAGTACATGCAAATGATCCGGGTACTGTACAACCTAAACTTTCCCTTTAGACTCGCTGTTTACCCATTTCTACCTCATTTTTCGTCTCTAAAACTTGTTTTTTGTCGCTTTTTTAACCCAAGTTGTCTGTTTTCAGGCGGTGGAAAGCAAGTACGATAGTACCAAGTCGATTAACGCGAACCTAGAAGCTAAAGTGATCCAATTGCGGCAACGATTGGACAAAATCAACCGATCCTTGCGCCGCGATCGACGTATTGGCGTACCCAACGCCCCAGGCCATGATCCGAGCACTATGGGCGTCTTATTAGCTGGCGAATCTCCTCCCCAAGCATTGTCCGCCTCTCCTGGCTCGCCTCCGTCGTCCAATTCACTCGCTTCAGCATCAGGAGGCTCGGGATTGAGTCCGCTCTCAGTTTCCTTAGCTTTGGAAGTCAGTGAAGGCTTCAACGAGGCCCAATTACACAACCTAGAGGGCGTGGCCACCTTAGAACCTTTGCCGGAATTGCCCGAAGACCGTGCCCTACCTCGTCGTTCACGCCATGTCTCTTCTCCTGCTAAATAAAGGGGAGAACTACGTTATTTTCACCCCGTATTAATAAAAAAATTGGGATGTTTTTCTAGTTTTATTAGTGTTTCTTGAGTGTTTTTCTTTGTATAGTGTTAGATGTTCTGTTTTTAAAAGATACTGGCAAGGTTATTATAATGCTCTATATATTTGGGAACCGTTTTTATTTCTAGTTAGTCCAAAGAAAAGGGATTTTGCTCCTGCTAAAACTTGCAACTGTTCAATGAAACCGCTAGGTGTAACCAATGTAGGGCAGGTTGAAAGGGTCAATCGACGGTCGGCGATGACCACTGAACCGACGTGTTCTCAATACAACAACCACGACAGTCACTAGGTAAGTTTTTTAAAGCTCGTAGCTCTGCATTACGTATATTTAGAACGAAAATAAAGACCTGGGAGGCGACCAAAGGTTTCGTTAAGGGAAGTGGAACTGGGTTAGCTAAAGGCGACTTTCCAGAACCAATTGTAGAAAGAAGAAAAGAGGAGGCGGGGCCTGACCGCTGAAGAGAAGATTCTGTCGGTTGGGAAAAAAGTTTAGGAAACTTAGACATAACTCCACCTACTTTTGCACAGGCCGTTGATGAGGAAATACCTGGCAGCTCGGACTGGGTTATAAAAGACCCGAGCTTGAGCACTAACTTCAGTTCAGTTAGTGAATTTGCCGTAAGTACTGTACAGTACGTTCCTAGGGGAGGATTTTTGCTGTTACGTTACGTTGCCTACGCGTGAGTTATTTACTAATATTACCGTTGCATTACAATTATTAGAGTACTTATGTAGGTTATAAACCTAGAACAGTAGATTGAATGAGAGTTGAAGGGTTTTTCAAATGTGGGGTACCTAAAGTTTAACCTAGTATTAGCGCGCTTTGGAGGTACTTGGGAACACTTCGGAACACTAAAGTACTTGGGAACACTAAAGGTTTAGTACCTTGAGCGGGCGAAGCGTTCCAAATTTAGTATATGGAATGCCGAAAGCATTCCATCGGGCGAAGCGCAACAGCCGGGGTTATTTGAGTTTAGTACCTTTAGGGGGCGTGTAGAGCGTTGGTGGGTTAGTTTGGCATGTTCTAGAGTTAGGGGGGCTTTAGTTTTAGGTCACCGCGCAAAAGCCAGGGTTATTGGCAAGATTCAGGTTTGGGGCCGAACCTGAAATTATACCGTAGTTTGACCTTCACCTAGACGAATGCCTCATGGCAGCTCTGCGAATGATGATTTCAAATTGTTAGACCAAGGACAGCTACTACCACTACTCTTCAGGTCGCTGAACCGCAGCTAGTGAGCTAAAGTAACCTGCTAGGAAGTTCCGGCTTATCTGGAACGTCAATCGGTTGCTCCCAGGCCTTATTGGGAACGCGTTGGGTGACAGAATTGGGCAATTGTGGACAGTGCCCTCTTATTTTTTTGTGTAAGGAGGATAAGAGGAGGGAATTTGACCTGTGAGCAACGGGTTTTTGTCTTCATGGGTATGTACTTGTTTACTTTTAGGAAGACACCATCTGGGAATGTCGCGGATACTGGTTCTAGCGGTATTCGTGTTGGCCACCTGCGCTCCGAGCCAATCACAATGGATTGCTTACTTGAGTAACAGCTTGGGGTTCATTGCCGGACCGGAATTTGAATCTCCTAAATATGCTGTGTCAAGGACTGCTGAGGTGATGGCGCACATTCTTTTAACTAAAAACTACCGTTACAGCTAAACCAAATAGCTATAAAACAAAGAACAATAGTTTTCAAAGAATGGAGGCTGATTGTTTGGGGAAATTTGTTTAATAGAGCGATGCCTATGAGGAGCGGAGGTACATAGCTAGTAAAGCCATATGTACGTCAGAGGTCGCGCGGGAAGTACCTTCTCGTGCCATGTTTATGGAACTTTTCCGGTACATTTCTGGCGCTAATGAAAACAGTAAGTTTCTTTTAGTTCAGTTTCCGTTTATTTCCTTTATGAACATTGAAATTTTCTAGAAACTCAGATTTCGATGACCGTTCCTGTGATGACGCAAGTGCAGAAGGCGGGTAATGAAACCGTGTACGAGATGTGCTTTCATTTGCCTGACAAGCACCAGGAGGATCCACCCAAGCCCACGTCAAGTACTGTGTACTTCCAGACTCGTGAATCTATGAGCGTTCTGACGAGGTACGTGTATAGATTCTTGTTGAAATGGGGTACTGAGTGGTCATGTATGTTGGTACTCAAAGGCACTACTTTAATTGATGTTGGTTGGTACTTGTAGGAAGGTGAGCGGTTTCATGTGGAGTGAAGCAGCATGGCAAGCTGAAGCGGAAACTTTGAAGGGTTTGCTGGAGAAGGGTGGGGAAAAGGATGTCAACTATGATTCCTATTTTCGTAGTGGGTATGACGCTCCAATGAAGTTGTTCAACCGACGTAACGAAGTCTGGTATGTGAAGAAAGAATAAGCGAAAACAAGCCATTGGTTTTTAATTGCTTTCGAAGCATTTGTTATGTGTTTACTGAACTACTGCAATCGTGTACTATCTCTACCATCTTTGCTATTTATTGGAATATACGTTATTTAAACCATAAATGAAGTGCTTTTCTTGTTTAAACTCAAGTTCTTGTTTAAACTCAAGTACAAGTTCCAGAGAATTGAAATATTCAAGTATATGTTCTCTAATGCATACAAATATGTCAAAATATTGAAGTTAGAGTTTACGTACTTTGGGTAACCTTCAACTAGCTCCAAGGTCAAGGTACAAAACAATGTTTCACGATTTAATTAGAAGATTTGCCACCAGATGTCTATGTAAATCAGAAAATAAACACATGTTCGACAGCATAGTTTTGTAGTTTCAGCATTGTGGGTATGACGCTCCAATGAAGTTGTTCAACCGACGTAACAAAGTATGGTATGTGAAGAAACAATAAGCGAAAACAAGCCATTGGTTTTTAATTTGCTTTCGAAGCATTTGTTATGTGTTTACTGAACTACTGCAATCGTGTACTATCTCTACCATCTTTGCTATTTATTGGAATATACGTTATTTAAACCATAAATTAAGTGTTTTTCTTATTTGAACTCTTAGTACAAGTTCGAGAGAATTGAAATATTCAAGTATATGTTCTCTAATGCATACAAATATGTCAAAATATTGAAGTTAGAGTTTACGTACTTTGGGTAACCTTCAACTAGTCCCAAGGTCAAGGTACAAAACAATGTTTCACGATTTAATTAGCACATTCGCCACCAGATGTCTCTGTAAGTCAGGAAATAAACACATGTTCGACAGCATAGTTTTATTTACACAATAAGACAAACAGTGATCGGATAACCACATCAAACATTTATCAAAAATGTTTGTACAAAAGCATCTAAAATTGTGCAAAGTCAACAGACGGTAGTATGTCTAGAGAATTATGACAAGACTAACATTTGTTTTTCAATTGTACCCTTACTTTTTGCACAAAGCGTAAAGTCAATACGCATTCCATTCTAGTACATTAATGGGGCAGACTTGGGTGCGCCGTACTTAGTAGACGGGGTTTTACGTCTCGAATTAGCATATCCTGTAAACTTGGCCTTTTCTGGTTCAATCGTACCAGGAAAACCTGTTTTGTCTGCCATAAACTCTTGGAAGCTGTCTTGGATCGTTCTAACGGCTTCGAACCTCAATTGCCTACCGTCAAAAGGATCATTGAAGTAGCTAAACGAGCTGATCTTCCCCACTTCTGCCAAACATAAACACACATTAACTCTCTTATATCAACAAAAAACCCGAATTACTACCATCTGTTTGAGAAGAATCACGCAGATTGTATGGTTGAAGCTCGGTATGGTGTGTTTGGCCGTCAGGGGTAAGCAATCCATCCCCAAAGACCGCTTCCGAGATCGTTGGAAGATCTTCGGTGAAGATTTGCTCTTGTTGGCGCTGCGGTTCGCCGTTCCCGATCGCATAACCATCTTGCGGGTCTTCCACGGGTACAGGCAGCCCTTGGGGTACCTCTACCACGGGTGAATACGTTTGCAGAGGCACTTGTGAGCCAGATTGGCCTTGATTCGCTGGGAAATCCACGATTCCATGATCAGATCCTTGTTGATGATTCCCAGAATGGCCAGATACATCTGGAGCTGGATTAAAGGAAGTAACTGGCGCTAATCCTTGATCTTCCGAGACGTGCGCGCTAGTCAAGATTCCTTGAATCGGTAGATTAGGCTGATTTCCGTGATGGGAGTCAAGAACCTGCTGTTGATCCTGTCCAAAGCTTAAAGATGGCTCATTGGAAGGGGAAAAGTGTTGATTCTGCTGTTGATTGTGTTCAAAGTGGGGTAATTCTAGCTGATTCGGCTGGGGTTGGAGCTGTTGACCGAATTGCTGCGCAGCATGGGAAGTAATAGGTTCAGGACCAGGTTTGGGGAGTTGAGCCACGTTTTGTTCAACCGGGAGTTGATGGGGAAAATAGGCTGGTTGATGCTCGGAATGCAAATACGGCTGAGCGGGAGCTACGGGGGCCGCGGTAGGGGAATGCAGAGCTTGGTAGCCGCCTCCTCGACCCAATGAATGGTGTTCAACTCGCGGACGCTGAGCAGGCGGGGCTGGCGGCAGTTGGACGAAGTTAGGTTGAGTCGAAAGGGAGTATGAATGTGCTGAGTTAGCTTGAGCAGCCTGGTTCGGAGGAGCGAAGGTGGCCGGAGGCAAGGAAGGTTCAAACTGAACATTCAAAATGGCGGAATCCGCTAAGGCTTGCGATTGGGAGTTGAAACTTAGTGCTGAAGGAATCTTCGATTGGACAGAATTCTCTGCCTTGTTTGCAGGGATATCTGGGGGAAAACTACCCAGGATGCCGTCTAATGACACGTGTAGGTTATCGGGTTGTAATCCTGGGGAGAAAACAGAAGTTTGTATTCTTTTCGAAGCGTAATTAGTAAAGAGACTAATTAATTACTGTAGAAAGCAAAATCAATCCCTGAACAAAGTTGTACAGTGATATTTATTTATATATTAACTAATATTGTTAGTATTTATTTGTGGAATATTCTGGAGTCATTCAGAATATGAGCTATGGAAAACTCTTCCTACTTTTTCATAGGCTAACACTTATCAAACGTTCTTCCTTCTTTGAAAGTGTTATTAGCCTCCTTATATGCGTAAATCGATGAAAAAATAGAGTAAACGTAACAGTACCTGAAGTTTGAGGCGCTTGGAAGTTCGATTGTTGGTACTGTGGAATTTGGAGATTCTGTTGTGAAGATACCAGGATCGCATTGGATCCAGTGAAGGAAGTACCATCAGTCGCCAACGGTAGCGATCCCAGACTTAAAAAAAACACAAGTATAAACCTAAAAAAGCCCCTAAAATGTAATCCACAATACTTTCTCGTCTGTAAATCCGATTGCGGCGCATATCTGCGGATCTTTCCCAAATCTGCCCCTCTGGCCCAACAAAAGGGAACAACTCCCACACAATAAATCACCTAAAGAAAACCACAATCATAAAAAATAAATCCCACTAAAAAAAACAACAAATTACCTGCAACCAATGCATGATCCTCGTTTAACTTGTGCTACTGTGGTTAGGCGCTGTAATATTGTGAAGTACTTTAAATAGTACACGTACTTCAAAACACTGGTCCAAGCCGAGAGTAGGAAACGGAATGATTTCCATACTGGGCAACCTCAGGTTTTTATACTTAAAGAAAGCAAAGTTTCGCTCCTCCTTGAAGATATCCAGATTCAGCTCGTGGAGAGAGTGAATGGTGTAATGGATGTTAATAGATGCAAGTCGTAGCTGAACCATCCACACGCCTTGATGGGCTCAGAGAAAATATGAAGGAAACGACAACAAAGAAAGACTCGTTTCCACGATTGATTAAAGGTGAACTCACGGCCGCGTTTCCCCAAAAGGTGCCAATAGCCACACATGTTATGTAAACAACACCGAATGTTTTTTCTCTCAAATCCATCGTTGACCTACATGCTGTCTTAAAATAACATTAAAACTAGTTCAGCAAACCTGAGAATTGATTAGAAGCTGTCACAAAAGGAAACTTTCTCAGCCCAAGGTTGCAAATTGCAACCTAAAAAGTTTAAGATCACAACCTAACAGATGTTGTAAGAGAGCAGAGGGAGAAAATAAGGATGCCATGATTATATATTCATGTAATAAACGCTCTAGCTACTCCCTGCAAGGTCTACGACTGCCTTCTAACGCTTTCTCTTGACTAATCTATTTTTTACAAATGTTTGTGCGTTAAAAGGGATGAGAGTTAAAAGAGAGAGTGTGCTATTAATCGTGTATCCTTAAGAGTTTCCAAAGCAGTTCCTTTTACATGGTTCATTAGATTCAGGCTTTTGCATGGAATTGCGATGAAATCGAATCTTGGTACACCGTTGTGACGTAAGCAGGAAGCGGTCAAGTACATCTTTGCTAATGGATGTATTGTGTACTCTGGGCATGGGGGAAAAGTTTCTTCCGCTGACCGCCCCGGGCGCGCAGGTGTGTGGTACGGTGGGGAAGCGCCGTGTGAAGGATGAAGAGCCATAACAATTCAAGTGAAAGTTAATAAAGTGCCAGCAGGTTTGTGAGGGATCATTCTGACATGTTTACGTTACTTGCGGTGTAACTGTAACTGACCCAAGCGAGCATGTAAAGGAGGAAACCCTAACACCCTGGAAAATGCGGTTGAAATGTTAAAGGAAGCGTTTAACCTACTTCAGAGCCAGCTCGCGGCCAGTCCGGGAGGTACTTGGAACAGGTTGGGTGGACTTCCCACGTTCCTGGATTGTTTACGTCGCCTGAAGACTCAATCTTTGTTGTTCAAGGAAGTGAAAATTAACTTGTTTGGGTTGTAAAACGTTTTATTTTTTTCCGAAACTTTTAGTACACGAGTATAAGACTAGGCATAATTATGGGGAGTTTATTGAGCAGGACTGGAACTGGAACTTGGAAGGTCCTGGAGCGATCCTTCGGTTTCTATGTGTTCTGTCATGGCAGCTTTAATCTTATTCATGTTGAACCGCGACTCGGCCCATCTTTGACGGCAAAAAATCCTTTGGGGAGAACATTGAATAGCTTTAGTAAACTTGAGAGGTCAAAAAATGGTTAGAAACTACTTACCAATAGGATAACGTGATTCCGGTAAATGAAACAACGGCGACGTTGGATGCACTTTTCACGCGACTCGTGAATAAGAAGTAACCTAAACCGCTCGCGATCCCTCCAGTTATTCCGTATAAAAGTGAACTTCTTAAACACGGAATTTCCGAAAATTTTCGTTCTACCATAATTGTTTCTTATAATGAAATGGTAAATAATGGTTTCCAAACACTGGGTATAGGTCAACAAAGAAACATGTGGCAAGTTGCGCTGGAGGCGGGGTTAGAAACGAACCGCGCTCCGCAAACCGTAAAGTAAGCTCGGTTCAGGAAAGTAACCTAAACCGCCCGCGTTTCCTCCAGTTATTTCACATACAAGTGAATTTCAGCCAATTTCTTTCCACCATATTTTTTTAAATAAATAAATACATTAATTAAATAATGATTTCCAAACATTGTGTATTGGTCCACAAAGAAACAAGTTCCTAATAGCCTCGGCACCTTGCACTGGAGGCGGGGCTAGAAATGAACTGCACTCCGCAAACCTTAAGCTCCGTTTCGGCCTGAGTTCGGCTCAGGAAAAACTGTTTCGCTCGCATGCTCCATTTCGTGTGTCGCATTTCGCCTTTTATTTCACTGTTGACACCGTCTACAGTGCCCGCGGTGAGATTTGTTCGCCGGCAGCCAGGAATTTTAGGGAAAATTGACTCTAAAATTCTCATATTATGCGAATTATATACTCATAAATGTATAACTAACCACTCTCTAGCAGCTGTCTTATTTCCCCTCGTGGCTGCCACTCTTGTCAGTTGGAATTTTTCTCTTTTTGTGAGTGTTGTGTTGTGCTGATTGGACTCGGTTGTTTTGTTACTGTGATCTATAAAACGTTATTGTTATTCAAGTTGATCTTCGATGGAACTTTTGCATTCGCTGCAGTTCAAACAGAAGTGGTACCTGCCTCCCAAATGGTCCTTCAAATACCCCTTTTCCTCGTTATGGAACCTCCATTTGAGCCGGAAACAAAAGGCAAAATAAATTATTTAAAATTTATTTTCTTATTCTCACCAGTTCAACAACTCAATTCCTAATTCCTTCTTCTTTCTCCTCAGATTGTGATGGTTTCCATATCGATAAGCGTTGGTGCAGTCGCTTTGCTGGCCAAATACTTACGAAGGAAGCGTTCCAAAGCTACAACTTTACTTACCCTTCCCAAACCAGCTTTCCTGACCTCAAGAAGAGGTCGACCACTACTTCACAGCCCCCATGGAGGTAAAGTGGAGCTATTAACAGAAACTAAACGGACTATAGCCGTTATTGACTTGAAAAATGGGGCAAAGTCCTCGTTTTTTTAATGCTATTATATCTTAGATGCCATATCAGGCTTCCGTCCGAGCAGTCCTAGTGTTCAGCGCAGCTCTAGACAACGATCGAGTTCCATGTCGGTGTCTGGCGATCGCCAATCCAACACCTGTGTGCAGCCAAACGGAGCTCCGATGACTCCCCAGCAATTAGGGACCATGGGTAAGTTTCCTTGTCGTTCTTTACTTCCATTGCTCCCTTTTCTTAGTTGAAAAGCACCCATACTCGCTCCAGTTTGCTCGACGTTACGCTATGTATCGATCCCCTCGCTTGTATTCTACTCTGAATGGAAGTTGAATTGAGTTGAAGCAAAGCGAGGGGAATTCCCTGGAAAAAGCAAATGAAAGGGGGGCTCGTGCACCTTTTAAGCCTCTTAACAATGTTGCCGTAGCCCCCTTTTACACGAAAGCGGGCTCCAATGCAGAATATTCATTGATTAAAAGGTCCTGTTTGAAACGTGGCTGGATTTCCGACCCTTTTTAAGGCAATTACTCGCTTTTAAACTGCGCAGAAGGCGGGTGTAGGACTCGGGAACTCCTGGATAGTTGTATCTAATGAGGAAAGACGGTATTAACTTACTTCAATTGAGGAAGCTACTTCCTAGGAGAGTAAAATTGAACTGAGCCAAAAAGTTTTTCCACGAAACAAGTTGGTCCAGTCAAATGGACCATGAGAATGGTAGGACTGTAATGTCAACAGGAAAACCCTCATTTATTGTTCAATTCCGTTGCCTAAGTGCTTCTGTTTGAACGTCGGTTGTTGGGAGCGTTGTTCCTAGTCACATGAAAGCGTAATGAAGCTTCTAAGGTAGAAGATCAGCGTCTTTTAGGGAGTTTAAAAGAATCCAAAGCTGACTTTGGGCTCTTTTAACTTTTAAAAGGTTCTAAATACTGAAAGTATTCGAAAATACTGAAAATAGTCGAAAAAATATTTGAAAATATTCTAAATACTGAAAGTATCGTAAATACTGAAAATACTAAAGTAAAGGTTCTAAATACTGAAAGTATTTAGAACCTTTTGCCAAGTTTGTACGTACTAAGGTTACACTAGAAGCGTAGTTTATTAGGAATAAGATTTAATAATTTAATTTAATTTAATTTATTAGGAATAAGATTCGTGTTAATAGTTGAGTAGTTGTATTATGATTCAAAGCTATAAACGTGGCGGAATTGTTCGTTGTTGGGATCGAAATCGGGAATTTTCATTGTTGACACGCAGCTTTCTAGTTTACATGCTTGACGCTCAAGTTGGGAATGTTTCAGTCATCTTACGTTTTCATTGTTGACGTAAAGGGACCCTTTTTGTACACCTCACATTGGTATTTGGGGAGTGGAGAGTGGTGTACTCGAATTTTTCATTGTTAACATGGAAATTCGGAATTTTTGGAACACCCGGCTTTGTATTTTTCATTATTGATGCGGAAGCATGGATTTTTGTGGTGTTGAGGCTCAAGTTTCAAGTTTCAAGTTGTTATTACCAAACCTATGTTCTTCAGAACTTTCATTGTTGGCACTAGCACTTGAAGATGTTGGTGGTTGACACGGAAGTGTGATAGCTGGAAGTTTCGTTGCGCAGAAGGGCATTAAGCTTTTCATTGTTGACACAGCTTTCTGTTTTTGATCCTTTGAGGTCCATATTGTAAGTTTTCATTGTTACTGCCAACATTGAAATTGTGAACACTTTCACTGTCGTCGCTTTTACGTTGAATTTTCATTAAGAATTTTCATTGTTGAAGCTTTAAAGGTAGAATTCTGTTGCTAGCGTTCCAGTTCAGAATGTTCATTGTTGTCGCTCGAATTTTGGCATGGAATTAGCAATGAAATTGTCAATTGTTGAGATTTGAAGTTTGAAGTTCGACCATTTAATTGATTCATGAAATGTTGTTGTTTATTTTTCTCTTAACAATGAATCAATGAATCATTGTTTTATTCACTGAAGACTCAACAATGAACACTCCTACTTTGAAAGGGCAACAGTGAATCTTTCGGGAACGCTTTGTTGTAGCGTAATGCAATTTCCAATCTTGATTCTTGTACCAATTGTACAGATTCTTGATTCTTGTACAAATTCTACAATTGTTGTACAGATTGTTAGCATCTTGCACTTCCTTGTACTGTAAGCTTTAACGTTGTATCTTGGAAACGCGTTAACGATCGAAAGAACCCCCTTTCGGTTAAAGAAAAACAACTTTTTGGTGTTAAAAAAAAAAAAAATCCGAAAATCTTTGGAAAAAAAGATAACGATCGAAAGAGACTCCCTTCTGTTAAAAAACATCAATATTTTATTGTTTAAAAATTTGTATTAAAAATCTTCCATTTTCGCCCTCGTTTCCCTTGTTCGTACCGTCACAACGCGTGTACGTACTCAAGCGTACTTACATCCAAAGCTCGGTACTGTCGTACAACTTGCCCGTTTCGTTCTCTCGACTTTTCTAGATTCTTCTCCCTTCTTCTTCTTCTTCCCTTGATTCCTTCCCGTTCTTTCTTATAAGAATCCATCTGCTATGAGTTGCACAGCGTCGTATCGATCCATTTGCACCCTCCCAAAGCCAAGCATAGAGTACGGCATGGTCTGCAACCCTAATACAACCTTAAATTTACCCTCTCTCACTTTCTGTCCCTTTCAACCCTCACCCTCCCTTGGTTACGCCCTCCCGTAGGCTTGGTTGATTGTTCCGTAGCCATATTGGCACACGTACACGTACATGTCCACGTGGCCGGCTGGCCGGCAAAGAGGGGGTTGCGACGCTACTTTTCCTACATAATAAGCGCCTTTTCCTACAGGAGGGCTCGAGATGAAACTTGAAAATTGCGTAAATTAGTTTTTATATCCAATATCGGTAGGCTGGACACGAGCCAAACGAGCCCGAGGGCTGGCTTGACAAAGATGGATCATATAAAGGAACTTGTATAGTACTCGTATAAGGGGACACAAGTGTGCACTGGGATATATATGTTCAAGAGTCACTCTATGCCATGTTTCTGTTCCTATCTTGTCCTAAGGTTTCCTAAAGCACATTTTTCGTTCCATTTGAATCCGTGGTGAGGCTTTACAGTTCCATATTACGCCAAAGGAAGCTAAAGTACGCTCAAATAGGCTCTAGTAAGCTAGCATAGGCTCTAGTACATGGTCTCGGTGCGCTATGTACAGTACATGTCTTTTGGTTGGGAGGTTTTTCTACAAATCTATACAAAACGCAGGATTCAATGCTGATCTACACTGTAGATTCTATCAGTTCAATATCTGAATTGGAAAAATTTTCTTGAAAAATTTTTTGAATTGGAAAAATTTTCTTGAAAAAGTTTTTGAATTGGAAAAATTTCCTTGAAAAATTTTTTGAATTGGAAAAATTTTCTTGAAAAATTTTTTGAATTTGAAAAATTTTCTTGAAAAACTTTTTGAATTGGAAAAATTTTCTTGAAACATTTTTTGAATTGGAAAAATTTTCTTGAAAAAGTTTTTGAATTGGAAAAATTTTGTTGAAAAATTTGTTGAATTGGAAAAATTTTCTTGAAAATTTTTTTGAATTGGAAAAATTTTCTTGAAAAATTTTTTGAATTGGAAAAATTTTCTTGAAAAATTTTTTGAATTGGAAAAATTTTCTTGAAAAATTTTTTGAATTGGAAAAATTTTCTTGAAAAAGTTTTTGGAATTGGAAAAATTTTCTTGAACAATTTTTTGAATTGGAAAAATTTTCTTGACAAATTTTTTGAGTTGGAAAAATTCGGTCAGCTACACTAAGCTTAAAGCGAAATGATGGAAAAAAATTAGGAAAAATTAGAAAAAAAAAGGAAATCGCTCTGGTTTTTGTTCTGGTTTTCTTGGTTATCCCGTTACACGTGGACGATCCTCTTTTGCCCTTACTCTTCAAGTACGTTCTAATTTTATTTATTTTTTCTCTCTGGAATCCGTGTAAACCTGTTTTTGGAAGCTGAATTCGATCGCGGAGAAACGGGAAACTAAACTGGCTATTGATTGGCACGTCAAGCACAAGATTCCCGTTCGCGCCCCCCCAATTTTTTATTTTTTTTATTTTTAAAACAAATCAGCGTCTATCGGAACTTGACCATGACCGGCCTAGACAATCGAAAAAACACAAACATCACAGTTTTTCCAGAAATCTGGAATCCGATTTTCCTTGCATTCGGTTCGAGAAACCTTAGAATCGAAAGAAATTGACTGAAAAAAACAAAGAAAAGGAAAAGGAATCGCGTGAATCGTGTCTATCGCAGTATTCGCACGGTGGTGAGCGCGACGCAGAGCGTGAATGACAAGAAGCGGGTGCTTTCGGCCGCTGCCGAGTTGTTCGAACTCATCCAGGCCGCCTCTCGGGCGGACGTTGTCACTTCCACGTGCTTCGCGTCCGGGTGGTACGCTTTCTTGTCGTTGAACAACACGTCGGTGACGTCGTCCTCCTGCGGCTCGTCGGATGCGTCTTTGTCCATCGTGTCGTAGCCAACGTCCATCGGGTAGTTCACCGGCGAAATGGTGGTCGTGGACACGGACTGCGTGGTGGTCGGACTCGCTTTAGGACTGGCGGTCGTAGAGGTCGTGGTGGTGGTCGTCGGGACGAGGGTTCCGTTCATGAGGAAGTAGGCCGGACCCCAGACCAACTTGATGTCGCGGATCAAGGTCTGGCGCGTGGTGCCATTGATCTGTCGGGCGACGACGGACTGGGAGCGGTTCCCGTAGGACGAGCTGAGTTCCGCCGTGTACGGCACGTCCACCGTCACCCGGGTACCGACAATGGACGCATTGATGGCCGTACCGTAGGCCAGCTTGGCCGAGATCTCCATGCTACGCGTGATGCTCCCGTTGGACGCGAACCCCCAGTTGTGGACCAAAGTGACCTCGACATTGGGCACGACCACTTTGGTGGCCAAACCTTTGGACATGCCGCGGACGTGGCCCAGGTAGACCGAGTAAGGCACCTCGTAGAAGACGACGGTGGACACTTGGGTGTCCTGGGTCGCTTCGGCGTTTTCCAAGCTGGTGTCCGCCAAGACGACCTCCGTTTGCGAGTACTCTTGACGTTTCTTGTCGTTGTACGTCATGCGATCAATCGCGTAGTCGGTCGGCTCGAGCTCGACCAAGATTTCCCCCTCCGCCTCCACCCGGACCACGTCTTGAATCGCTAAGTAGATCCGGCCCTGGGATTTCGCCGACGGGTCCAGACTGCCGACGAACCAAGACTGGTCCATTCGATGCCTCGCCACGTAAGCGCCCGAGTCTTCGACCGTCCCCGTAGCCACTCGCCGATGCTTGTCCCAAGGCACCCATTCCAGGCGAGCGGCCTGGTCTGGGTTGACGAGCACGTCGAAGCGATTGTTGTCAAAGATCTTCTCGAAGAAGACCACTCGACAAGACGCTCCATCAGACGCTCCCAGGAGCCACACCCCACTGTGGTGCGCCCGGCAGACGTAAACATCATCGCCGCCATAACTCGCTCCGGCAATTACCACGTCGTTGGGTAATTTGGAGCGACTGCCGTCATCCATCGTAATCCATCGGAGTGTGCTGGAAGTGAGGCCTTGGCCGTAAACGGATCGGATCAACACACTACTGTCTCCCAAACTCAGGGGCAAATATTGGCTTAGCATCAGACAACATAGAGTCGTTATTACAGTAACACGTGGCTGGCTTTCCCGCCATCCGGCCGCCATCTTGAACGCCGTGCGTCGGCCCCGTAGAGCCGTTTCAACAAACTTGCTTGCAAATGACGCTTTTTGACCTAGAAAAAAAATGAAAAAATGAGTTCGTGTCTACTAAAACTCATTAGTCTTATGAGTAATCGTTTCAGACCCGTTCTACTCAATTTTAAACGGTTTTAACCACTTTTAACCACTTTTAAACGGTTTCTGAAACCGTTTAAAGCTGTTTTGAGCATTTTAGACCAGTTCTACCACCTTCTAAATCTGTTTTCAGCTGTTTTCAGCAGTTAAAGCCCATGCTAGTTACTTCCCAACCAGGTATTATTAGTTTAACCCATATAGTAACAACTTTTGACGGTCTATTTGTCAAATCTAGCCCTGGGAAAGGCCAGCTGACCAACCGACAACCGAATTGACACTCTAGGTCTGGCTATGATTGCATGTTTCTGGGAGATGATAGAGAAGGCATGTATGTATTTACGGGAACTGGAAACCCCCCTCCTGCACTATATTGGAATGGGTGCAGACTTGTAGAGCTGTACAGCCATGCAATGTAGTGTAATAACACCGCTGTGCTACGAATTGAAAGCATTGCGTGCGGATGAAGGGCTCGGGAGGCGAAGATAATACCGTTACATGCTACGGGCCACATTTTTTCCCTCACCTTCTCTAGTTATTTATATGAGAACCAATAAGAACCTGGCACATTAGTCTTCATGGCCTCTTTTTTTTTTTTTTTTTTTTTGCTTTTATGATTCATTAATGTTGTATTCAAATGGGAAAAGCGCACCTGCTATGCGTTTACTGTTACTATTACGAAGCTTTTTAAAAAGTTCCGAGCAATCTGGACGAAATCAGATTTCGCTCCGTGACCTACCTACGTCATGGGTTTCAATAACCCGGATTTTGCAAGAGTAGAATAGAATGACCAGTTTCATTTTTCTAACGGCTATAAATTCAAAACAAAAATCCTTAAAAAATCGCCATTGTTTTAGAATGAATTATTTTTGAACTTTTTAAATGAATGTCTTTTTTTTTTTTTTTTTTTAACCTTTTTATTGTCTTTTTTTTAATGTGAATGTTGAAAATTTTGAATTGTGAAAATTTTGAATGTCTTTTTTATTGAATAATTATTAATATGAATTATTATTATTAATATTTAATAAACTTAATAACTTTTTAAGAATTGTTCTTTTTATTTATTACTTTAACAATTAATTCTTCTATCTTTAACTATTGTCTAACTAGCCAATTCTTAATTATTTTTTATTTTTTTATGAATTTCCTTTTTTGTTTAATAATTATTATTAATATTTAATAAAATTTAATAACTTTTTAAGAATTCGTCTTTTTTATTTATTACTTTCAAAATTAATTCTTCTATCTTGGAAATTACCTAACTAGCCAATTCTTAATTATTATATTTTTTTAATGAATTTCCTTTTTTGTTATTATTATTAATTTTATTAGTTATTATTATTAATTATTATTATTAATATTTCATAAACTTAATAACTTTTTAAGAATTCTTTTTTATTTATTACTTTCAAAATTAATTCTTCTATCTTTGTCTAACTAGCCAATTCTTAATTATTATATTTTTTATGAATTTCCTTTTTTGTTGAATAATTATTCATATGAATTATTTCATAAACTGAATAAATTTTTAATAATTCTTTTTATTTATTACTTTAAAAATTAATTCTTCTTTCTTGAACTATTTTCGAACTAGCCAATTCTTTTGAAGGTGAGCTTAACTCCAAAACGTATGTTTAGTAAAGACTAAAGACGCCAAATAATTAGGCAATTTTCCAAAAGCAATTAGCACTTGAAAAAGTGGTTTATTTAATTAAAAAGTAATTTAAGGAAGAGAAAAAAATGCAAAAAATTGAATATGGAGCTGTTTCAAAATGTCGCAATTTTTTAAAATTGCCTTCGGGGCGTAAACCGGAACTCTAGTACTCTATAGGCAAGGGGCGTGGTCGCTCTAGACGCCCTTTTTCTGCGACGACCAAAAACTCTATGTAGTTTTAACGACTCTCTCGTGGATTGCTGCTCACGAGCGAGTTTTTTTTATGACTCATCTTTTTTTCCATTTTTTTCCTCTTCTGGTTCCTGTCTGCTGGTTCGTGGTCTGTCTTGCGTTGATCATGTCTGCAGTCGTGTGAAAAAGCACAATGCTAAAGGACCCCTTACCCTCAGCACTGATACCTTGAGCTTGGCAAATCGCTCAATTTGCTCCTACCACCAGAAATCAATGTAAAAATCAAAGATAAATAAGGAAAAATCCCAATAATCATAGCTAGACAAACACTTTCTGAATGATCAGGCACGAACCTTGCGTGCCTGGCCTTAAGCATGCCCTCTAACGTCATTTGACTGCCTCTGTGTCACCGTATCACCCATAATTAGCTTCTATGCTCTTAAAACTTTCAATTCATCCCCTTTTCAGCTTATTATCCTATTTTGTTCTACTTTCGGGTTCTCTTAACGCTGCTTGCCTAATTCCAAGTGTTCAAATCGCCAAGGGAAAATGTGCAATGAATTCTTAAAGCGATAAAAAAGACAAATTCACTAAGGGCGACTTTCCTATAGCACCCTTAAAGAAAGTCGACCTTACTGACATCTAAAGACGATAAGAGCTATTTTGCTATGTTTAAGCATTGAAAAGTGGACCTTAGTGACATCTAAAGACGATAAGAGCTATTTTGCTATGTTTAAGCATTGAAAAGTGGACCTTAGTGACACCCTCGTACACTAAATGGAAAATAATGTAACCAACTTTAAGATTTTTCGATTTTTCAAAATTCACTAAGGGCGACTTTCCTATAGTACGCTAAAGGAAGTCGACCTTACTGACATCTGCAGACGATAAGGACCATTTTGCTATGTTTAAGCATTGAAAAGTGGACCTTAGTGACATCTAAAGACGATAAGAGCTATTTTGCTATGTTTAAGCATTGAAAAGTGGACCTTAGTGACACCCTCGTGCACTAAATGGAAAATAATGTAACCAACTTCTTTAAGATTTTTCGATTTTTCAAAATTCACTAAGGGCGACTTTCCTATAGTACGCTAAAGGAAGTCGACCTTACTGACATCTAAAGACGATAAGGGCTATTTTGCTATGTTTAAGCATTGAAACTGGGCCTTAGTGACACCCTCGTGCACTAAATGGAAAATAATGTAACCAACTTTAAGATTTTTCAAAATTCACTAAGGGCGACTTTCCTATAGTACGCTAAAGGAAGTCGACCTTGCTGACATCTGCAGACGATAAGGACCATTTTGCTATGTTTAAGCATTGAAAAGTGGACCTTAGTGACACCCTCGTGCACTAAATGGAAAATAATGTAACCAACTTCTTTAAGATTTTTCGATTTTTCCAAATTCACTAAGGGCGACTTTCCTATAGTACCCCTAAAAAAGTCGACCTTATTGACATCTAAAGACGATAAGGGCTATTTTGCTATGTTTAAGCATTGAAAAGTGGACCTTAGTGACACCCTCGTGCACTAAATGGAAAATAATGTAACCAACTTTAAGATTTTTCGATTTTTCCAAATTCACTAAGGGCGACTTTCCTATAGTACCCCTAAGGAAAGTCGACCTTACTGACATCTAAAGACGATAAGGGCTATTTTGCTATGTTTAAGCATTGAAAAGTGGACCTTAGTGACACCCTCGTACACTAAATGGAAAATAATGTAACCAACTTTAAGATTTTTCGATTTTTCAAAATTCACTAAGGGCGACTTTCCTATAGTACGCTAAAGGAAGTCGACCTTACTGACATCTAAAGACGATAAGGGCTATTTTGCTATGTTTAAGCATTGAAAAGTGGACCTTAGTGACACCCTCATGCACTAAATTACAAATAATGTCAACTCATTCTTTTCGATTTTTCGCTGAGAATAAAGCCTTTGAATGATGCTAACCAACAATATCAGCCATTGGCTGACACATTCATCCTAAATAGGCAAAACGTGGATCGCCAAGGCAATTTTTTACCTTCTTTCGGGGCCCATAGACACAAAAAAACAACTGATTGTTATTCAAACCGAGTTCGTACACGATTCTGAGCGTCTGGCTGGCCTTTTGACCAAGTCCCTTCAGAGTCGTCTTTTCGCAACGTTAAAAGGAAGTTAAAAGCTTGAACGTTAAAGCAAGTTTGGGTAGAACATTGCAGCTTGTTTTTTTACCTGGTGGGTACCTCTTGTTTCCTCCGTTTCTGTTACGTGTGAGCCAAGGCTAAGTTTCTTTCGACAGCTAATTTACATATAAATGCGAGAACATGGCTCCTTAAACGCTTTAGCTTTATTGTGTTGCTAACAACGGATTCAAGCTTCCCTCTTGAAACAAAATGAAGGGTTTGAAATGATTTTTACAGTATTTTTCGTCGATTAAAGAAGGTTCTCGATAAGGAATTTAGACAACAAACAACCACTAACACGGTCCCCGGTTCGTTAACTCTCTGGCGCTTGGATGCAAGCGTGGAACACCTTTATAGGCGTGGAATACATTGGAAAAGTGTCAAAGGGCAATACGTGGGCGGTCCTTAATGATTTCGGTCCTGAATTTCTTTTTGGCTTATACAATTTATTCGTGTTTTGTAGTGTTCTAAGCTTGCAAGTTTTCAAGCTTTCAAGCTTTAAACGCTTTCAACTCGTTTGAAATATTTTGAAAGCTTTTTGGTTTGGCATGTGGAAGCCCAAATGCCAAAGGTTAAAAAGCGATGGTGATGAGCGAGTTAAACCAAAACCTCACGCTTCCTTTGTTTATTCATTCCCTTGAAGAGTTGGCAAAAGGTTGCTCCAAAACAGAAAGAGAACATTGAAGTTTGAAACTGTACACAACTCGTGGCCGTGTCTTGGCAATATCCTTTGCAAGAAGCAACAATCCTATTCTGTTGGTTCGAACCAGCTTTATCTCATAGCGTCATATCTTATCTCTCGAGCGATTTTACTGTGCCCAAATAGCAATCTATTGTTACTAAACGAGTCACAACGAAACTTTTTCACCACATTTCTTAGGAAACGTTTGTTTTATGAGCATTTGTTCGGTAGTTTATCAGGAAAGTGGTCGCTAGGGGAATGTGGGTTAAGATTATTTCGCAGGTAATCTTTGTAAGTTTTCGAGAAAAAATGTTTTACAACGAAAAATAGCTGGAAAGGCATTTAAACCATTTTCCACTTGGAAATGTTGGGAAAAGTGTCTTATTTTCAAGAATTTACGAACTATTCTGATCTATTAGGTAAGTGTTCACTAAGAAACCAAGGAATGTAAAGCTTAAGAACATTTTTTCTAAGTAAGTATTCAAAAGTGTTCGTAAGGACCATTTTCCTATGTTTTTCAAGGGAAAATGGTCCTTATTTCGTTAAGGTACAAGGAAACCTGTTCCTACGCTGCAAAGCCTGCCAAGTGTCCATAAGGGCCATTTTCCTATTATTTTTCAAGGGAAAATGGTCCTTATTTCGTTAAGGAACAAGGAAACCTGTAAAGTGTCCATAAGGGCCATTTTCCTATATCGCTTACAGGGAAAATGAGCCTTATGGGTTTAACAAACAGTGGAAACCTATTCCTGCATTGCAGAAATTTCATAAAATTAACAACCAAATGCTATTAAAGGCTGCAGTTAATTGTAGCAAAAAGTAATCGGCACATTTTCCCTATTTCTCATGAAAAGTCGGAGTATGTTACTATTATTGGAAAGGAAAGTCTTTAATTTCCTTATAAAGACAGTCAATTTAACTACGAGCTCGATGACGTATTCGTTCGCAACGCTTTTGTCCGGATTTGGTCTCTTTTTAAAGCTTTCTATTCATTCAAAGAAACTTGTTTTGATGTGTGTGGCCATAAAAAGGAGAATGAGTTCCATAAATTACGTTCCCAAGTTTAAAAAAAAGCAAAAAAAAAAAACTTGTGTGTTAACCACGGCCCTCCCACAAGGCTCTCAACTCCTTAAAAAGCTTTTTGATTTCTTTCTTTTTATTCCAGTAAATATAACGTGTTGACTATTACCAACCTCGTTATGGACATTGTAAAAGAAACAAAAAATAGAATTAAAAGAAATAAAACTTTCTCATGAAAACCACAATGACGATCTTTTCGTCACCACATGATACAAAAAATTCCATGGTAGGTTTTTCCTTTTTTTGTCTCTTTTATTTGAACTAAAAAAGTTGTTGTACCTACTTTTTTATATTTTTTTTTCTCTTTTTATGTCACGGTTGTTGTAGCACACATTCCAACACCTGTGGCAATAGTTTAGCAAGGTAAAGTTCCGGTTTTGTTGCGCCTTTTGCCAACGTCACGTCACTTTTTGATTTCCCGGAATTGTGTGATAAAAAGAAATTCCCAAAAAATGCTCCGCGATAAGATCCAGTAATTCCCAAGTGCGAGTTTTTTATTTAATTTTTTAGGGAGTCAAGTAGTGAAGCGTAGTGCCTAATAAGAAACAAGTCACACCTGCTCACACACGGCAACAGGAAAAAGGAGTTCACGCTCTGTTGGTCGCGCTTTTTCTTGGTTAAACGAGTATAATTGCGCACAAGAGTGTACTAGGGGTTGCCGCACATAGACGTACACATACCACACCTTGTATTAAAGTCTTAAGTAGCGCACTGGCTTCGATTAAACTTAATTCACGCACGCTTCTGGCTGCCGCTGCTCCCGCCTTGGTTGAACCTCTTCCTTTGAACGCGTAACGGCTACTGACGCTCGTGGCAGCCGGACAGCGCTACGAGAATGCGCGCGCAGCCGCGTCGGGTTACGTTTCGAACGGTTTTTAGTTCCAAAAGTCATTGTTAGGGGGAAGGGAGCAATCTCAGCCAACGGCAGTTTTTCGAAAGGAAAAACCATAAAAATAGAGAGGAAAGGTTGCTACCTGGGCTCTAAAAGTGCAAAACTATAACACAAACCTATACGGGGTTCTTAATCAAGTAGGGGATCTCGTAGGGTGAGAGATAAAGCCGTCCTTTTTGTTTTTTTAGTGGGAAAAAGCACAAAAGGTAGAGTGGGCAGAATCATTAAGACGCAGCACACGTCCTGGCGCTCTATAGGGACACGGAAGAAACCCTAAGTAGTCAAAAAAACAAAGTAGACTATAGAATGAGCAATCAAACTCCGCTCTAAGGGTCAAACAAGCTTCCGTAAACTAAAATATGCTTAACCCTATTCTCTTTTTCCTGTTTACGACTACTTTCAAGGACTTTTTTTTAGAGTTTTATAGTAGAACTAAGTTATTAGAGCTGTATTACTGAAACTGTTAACTTCGTATTGTATGCTTGTATTGGTTAGTTTAGTTGTAGCTATTAGATAACAATTTATTGAATTAATGAATAACTACTTCGGTTAGAATGAACAGAAAGTTACGTAACTAGGAACTTCCTTAGTTCGAACTAGTTTATTTGAATTGCTGCAGATCTTGGTTGAAGTATTCAAGTACGGAATTAACTTTAATGATTGACTACGTGGAGAACTAGTTTGCGTTAGTTTGACAGAACTGTATACTACTTGAATTAGAGTACTTGAAAGCTACTTGAATTAGAACTACCACACCAGTACCGATCTTAACCTTAATTGTAACTACTATAGATGTAGAACTATCTAGTTTCAACTAGTTTAGTTAGGATTATTACTTAAACTAACTTTGCACTAGTTTTAAGGAACCAATGTAGTTGAAACTAAGAAAAAACTATGCTAGAACTACTTCAATTAGCACCGGTACCATTGAACTACCTTAACTAGAGCTATCAAAGCTACTTTTAGCTGAACTTTGTGTTAATGATCATTGTAAATTGAACTAGGCTATTCTAAACTAGAATCTAATTGAACTTAGTGTGTTTAATATAGTTGGAATGTTAATTCTAAAATAAAACTATTTCAATTAGCACGGGTACCATTGAACTACGTAAACTAGAGCTATCAAAGCTACTTTTAGCTGAACTTTGTGTTTAATATAGTTAATGATCATTCTAAACTAAACTAGGCTATTCTAAACTAGAATCTAATTGAACTTAGTGTGTTTAGTATAATTGGAATGTTAATTCTAAAATAGAACGACTTCAATTAGCACGGGTACGATTGAACTACCTTAACTAGACCCATTAGACCTATCAAACATTACTTATACTAACTAAACTAGAACTAGAACCTAAACGAGAACTATCAAAACTACTTTAGCTGAATTTAACCTGTTTAAAATACTTAAGCGTGATTCTAAACTAAACTAGGTTATTTAAACTAGAACCTAAACGAGAACTATCAAAACTACTTTAGCTGAATTTAACCTATTTAAGCTAGTCAAGCGTGATCATTCTAAACTAAACTAGGTTATTATAAACTAGAATTTCGTTGAACTTGGTGTGTTTAACATAGTTGGTGTAACCACTTTAGGTAACTAACCTAACTAGAACTATAAAAACTCCTTTAACTGAAATTCATGTGTTTAACATAGTTCGGCACGATCAATTCTAAACTCGAATTGAGCGAATTGAGTGAATTGAGCGAAAACTCGACTTGATCAATTCTAAACTCGAATTGATCAATTCTAAACTCGAATTGATCAATTCTAAACTCGAATTAGGCGAATTGAGCGAAAACTCGAATTGATTAATTCTAAACTCGTATTGATCGAATTGAGTGAATTGAGCGAAAACTCGAATTGATCAATTCTAAACTTGAATTGATCAATTCAAAACTCTGAGCCCATAACTACTTCAGGTTAAGCTCCACCCTAGTTCTCCGCGACTTTGAACTACCTCAAAACACACTGTACAATACTTACACACTAATTACCCATTTCCAACCTTCTGAAACTTCAGTTTTCGCACATAACACGCCTCGTCTTGGTATGTATGATGTTGTGTACCGTTAGAATGTGGAAGGGCTTCATTTCCCAGGTTATTTAGGTCAAACTATAGAAACCTGGGGGTCTTCTGCAAGCTTCCAGGAGGTCTAGTCTTTTAGCATCCTAGCTTGTACCTACTTGTACCCACTCCTCTCTCGTACGCCAGAAGAAAACAGCTCGCTTTTAAACTTCCCAAAAACAAAAAGTCCAATCTCTTTCGTTCACCTTGTTCAGCTGGTTCAGCTTGTTCAGCTCACACATACTCGGTGCAAAATACCCTAAAAAGCTATAGGGGGAAAACTACTATTGTAAAATTACTCTGCAGCTGGTCCCGCGCATACCCTTTTACCGTTTAAGCTTCCATCTTCCCCTAAAAAAAGAATAAAAAAGGCTGCTAGTTGTAGGCCCTCTTCGTCGCTATTGTTGTACCCAACAGGTAAGCTCGAACTATAAGCACCATAGGCAACCATAGTCGCTTCTCTTGTTCCAGTCGCTTTTCTTGTTCTGCAACCGCTTAGGTCGAAAGCTCGCCAGGTAGTACCGTAAATCACCGTCATTCCCAAGGCGCGCGCGCCACTACCTTTTCTCTAGAAAACTTGGACCGTTTTCGCGTGCCTTTTCGGAAGGTTGCGCATAACATGGACGCTAAGGTTGAACAACTTTTTTTATTTCTTATTTATCGATGCTAGATAATGACACAGCGGTCAGTTCAGCCCAAAGATTTCGATGCATGACAACAACCCTGATTGCATATTCAACATAGTTCTGGAATGCGAGATTGGGTGATAGTAAGGTTTTCTCTCGAGTCTCTGTTTTTAAAAAAAAAATATAAAAAAAATAAAATAAAAAGACTTGTCGACAATTTTGTTAAAATTATTTGTAGTGCTCCGATTCGTTTGGTTTGTAGTGTGTTTCTCTGTTTTAAAAAAATCAATAAAAATCAAAAGAATTTTTAGTTTTTAAAAAGAATTTTATTTTTATTATTTTTAGTGCTCCGATTCGTTTGTAGTGTGTTTAAAGGAAGATTGGGACGGGTTTGTTGGTATTTCGTATAAGTAGACGGGATGAATTGGTCAAATTATAGGTTCCTGTGGAAAGCTTGTCCAAGTTGATGGTTCTAATGATAGTTGTTGGCGGTTTACGCCCTATTGTGTATTTGAATTGTAGTTCCAAAACTCACAACCCACATCAACGTCAAAGTCTTATTTTCGTTTTAGATTCGAACTATAATTTAAAAAAAAAGAAGGATCAGAATGTCGTTTGGATCGAATGGTAGAACTCGTGGGAAGATTATGAAATTTTTTTTTTTTTTTTTTTTAGTTTGTAAGATGTGGTTTTTCGCTTGAATGAGATCCCTGAGAACGAGAAGCTATCAACTCACTTTTACGAAGGATTTAAAGGGCTTTGAACTGGACTTTAACCTTAGCTTCTGTTGATGACGTCATCAGTTGGGCCGTAATCTGGAAACTCTAATCATGCATTGTTTGTTCAGATGTAAAAAGGACACTTTTTCGCCATTTGGAAAGCCAATGAAACTAGATTTGCAATGAACTTGATTGATCTTAGAAGGTTTTATTCATCCCGTTGTAGAGCAAAGTCGTTAAGCGATTTTTTTTTATTTTTTTTTTTTGCGGTTTCTGTTTTCGTATGTGGTCTCGTATTCCTGCATCTTATCACGCGTTGGGTGTTTTTTTTAACGTCGTTTTTTTCCTATACCGCAAAAAAAAAGCAAATTATGTTGGAGGAAGAAATTAGAGTATACCAGCATCTGAAATGAGCGCTCGGTAATAAAAAAAAAGGGAAAGAAAAGTGTCCTCAGGTTACTTTGGCCAAGTGCCGGGCTCCGTTATTCAACCCTTGAGTTAGAAAAACAATCAAAGAGACCCCGAAAAAAGAAAATGAGGAGTAAGATGATATTGCATGTCTCGCAGCGCCACAAAGCTGGTACCAATGTAATACAGATGCAACCCAAGCTGATTGGAGTGTCGTGGATACGTTTCAGCTGATTCATCTAAGAAATTTTGGGAAAATAAAATAAAAATAAATAAATCCAATTGTGATACATAGGTATAGTTGTAGCAAGATCAATTTGAAGGAGTGTATCGGCCTTTTTTAGTGGTAGTAATTAAGGTTCGTTGGTTCGAAAGACCATTTTTCCCTTGACAAGTATTGAAAAGTGTTCATAAGGGCCCTTTTCCATGATCTTTTAACGGGAAAATGGTCCTTATTGCGTTAAGCAACAGTGAAACCTATTCCTGCACTGCAAAGCCTGCAAAGCGTGCAAAGCGTGCAAAGTGTCCATAAGGGCCATTTTCCTATATCACGTACAGGGAAAATGAGCCTTATTGATTTAAGAAACTGTGGAAATCTATTCCTGCACTGCAAAGCCTGCCAAGTGGCCATAAGGGCCATTTTCCTATATCGCGTACAGGGAAAATGAGCCTTATTGGTTTTAAGAAACTGGAAATCTATTTCAACATTGCACAAAGTTTCAGCTAATGCGGTCACGTTGATAAGAGTTCATACCATGTGACATGTAATAGGATTAACTTGTCAGTAAACAGATAGATTAATCTTTCCCCCCTTGCCCTCTTTCCCCCCAATATGCAGTGAATTAAGCTCTTGCGTATTAGGATTTATGCTTTGATCATATATTTAATCTTCTACCACAAATTGAACGTTCATTGGGAACGTTAAATGGGAACTAATACGGAAAAGAAGGCGTAGAAAAGGTTGTTTGGAACTTTGAAAAGCGTTTAATTCGTTCGAAACGATTTAGCTCAAGTTAGGTTTAAACAGATTAGCTTTGGCTATAAGATAGATTCGCTCGCAACTTTCAGAACTATGTTCAAAGAAACTACGGCTGAGAAATTTCACTATTAATTAGTTTATAGCATCTGTAAACAGCTGGGGCAGTTTACAGTTTGACTTGACTTTGACTTTGACAAAATAACGGAAAGTTTGAGCTTGGAAAAGTTTCAAGTGTTGACAGCTATCGCTGTAAGAAAGAATCTAAGCTCCCTGAAGAAACTAAAAGATCCTCTAAGGTCTTTAAAGTGGAGTAAATCAAGTTCAAAGTTCACTCAGTTGCTGAAAGTGTTGGAAAACAAACTTTCTGAACTTCCGATGAATGGAAGTTGTGCCTCAGCCAAAGAATCTTAGTAGATATCTTAATAAATCATTACTAATAACGTTTCACTTGAAGCTGTTACTTTCTGGAATGAATTTTCCCAAATTTTCCCAATTACAATCTCGAAAATTGCAATTAGAAGCTTAGAATTTGCCATTGTAATCCATAAATTGCACTCTGTAACTCTTAAAATTAACTCTATGAATTATAAATTGTAAATTGTACTCTATAAATTGTATAATAACGTTTCACTTGAAGCTGTTACTTTCTGGAATGAATTTTCCCAAATTTTCCAAATTACAATCTCGAAAATTGCAATTAGAAGCTTAGAATTTGCAATTGTAATCCATAAATTGTACTCGGTAACTCTTAAAATTAACTCTATGAATTATAAATTGTAAATTGTACTCTATAAATTGTATAATAACGTTTCACTTGAAGCTGTTACTTTCTGGAATCAATTTTCCCAAATTTTCCAAATTACAATCTCGAAAATTGCAATGAGAAGCTTAGAATTTGCAATTGTAATCCTATAAATTGCACTCTGTAACTCTTAAAATTAACTCTATAAATTACAAATTGTAAATTGCACTCTATATATTGTAAACTGTAATCCTATAAAATTGTACAAAATTGTAAAATCCAAGTTCTAAAAAAACATGTTGATGAACTATCTCGAGTTCAAAATATGCCAATAATGGATTTCATGTACCTCTAAAAAAGACATTGTGCATTGTAAAGTAAACCAGTTTGTACTGCTTAACTTCTTCCAACTTCATCTATGTCTAAGACAAGACTACACTGTGTACCTATGTACCTCTCCATTACGTATGCGTGTCACGAAGAATGAAGTTGACCCTTTATTTTGAGTATAGTGGACACTTCCCAATGAACAATTCATGACTTTGACTTTTAACTCTCAAGTTCAAAGCCAGATTGCGGGGCTTCTATTAACCGGTTTCTCGTGTACTCATTTCCCCGACACTGAAATTTCCTTTCCACGTTTCCTTGCATGTCTTTCGCAGCTCTGGATAATTCACTATTGCTCAAATCCACCTTTCCTTTTCCCTTTCCTTCATTTCTTCTATAGCTTTTCTGCCGAAATGATTCACTGTTGCTCAGCTACACTCGAACTAATTCACTGTTGCTCAAGTGGCACTCGGCTTGATTCATTGTTCCTGGAATAGACTGGACGTAAAGCGTTCTAAAAAGGGAGAAATGATTGATCAAAGTGTCGTTATCATTATCGAAGGAAATCCTTCATAATAAAATAGCTCTAAATTCACAGCAAATCCCGGTAAAACCCAGTACATTTTCTAGTAATACACCCTGCCTGCAAAGTTATCAAAGAACCGGAACATTGGAGCCCATTACTATTAGGAGCCTATGGGGAACTCGTGAATAGAATCTGTGGAGGGGTAATGAGATCCCCATCAAAAAGACCCTCTTGTTACCCTCCTCGGTCCCTTAGTTTACACAGTCCCTAAACATAGAGGCCCATTGCTCTTATTGCAGTGACCCTTGCAGCATTCTAATGGACTGTAGTGCATATATTAGACGTGGGAGTTGTAATTCTCCGAAACCACCACTATGGAACCTCGAGTCTGGACGGGAGCGCAATCCAGGATATGAGTAACTTGAACTTCATGGAAACTTGGAAACTTGGGCAATATAATGTACGTACCCCGGAAGCAAAATGGAGGGGGTTGAAAAATTACAACAAAGGGAGGGTAAAGGAGAAGTTACAACACTGCGTGGGTTCAGTTCCTCGTACTTTTTTCTGTCAATCGCAATCGATTGTCCCCGTTAGGCTTTTTGGAAATCCTGCCGTCAAAATTTGCCTAAAAGAATTTGGTGTTATTTTGAAAGAGGGGGGAGGAAAGTGTAGGAGATGAGTTTGGGACAGTGATTGAGTTAAGTAAAAAAATAGAACGTCCGGTCATCCGGTCCGTTTGGGAAAGAATGGATTTTGACGGTTTTTTTGAAATTTTTTTTCTTGGGAGCTTTGTAAAGAGTTTTGTTTCTAGTTCTGCAACACTGAGTTTGTTATGGCGGATCTGGAAATGTGGGGTTGTAAACATGGATCCCAAGTTTAGAAGTTCTAAATAAGGTTTTTTTTCTTAAAGCTGTTGAATTTTGGTCATTAAAGTCATTGTAAACGGTTTTAGTTTATTTAGATTTAGCTTTGAATTGTTTTAGTTAGGGATAGTAAACTAATTAGTTTCGCTCAAAGATTAAAGAGCGATTAACTTCGTTCAGATTACTGCGTTCAAGATTAGCTTTGTTAATTAATGATCAGTCTTGGAATGAAGCGTTTAGTTGCTGTAAACTATTGAGAATTTACGTCTAGTAAAACTTATTAGAACGTAATAGAACTTAATAGAACGCATTTAAGGCATGCTGTACCAAAGCTACCGTATGTAAACGCGCCTTAGAAGCGTTGCGGGATGGGTGATGTATGCTGCCGATGTAAACGCGCCTTAACAACGTTGCGGTATGGGTGATGTATATGAGCGCGCATTGCATCTGCGCAGAAAACGGCCAGAAGGATAACTTGATAACCAAGGACTCAATTTGAGCTGATATTTTTCTTAAAAATACGCTAAAATAACCTTTAGCGCATGATAGTGCCCCAATCTGCAAATTGTATTTTTTTCGCGTAGTAAAGAATGTATTTGTTAAATTAGTCAATTTGCATTGGTTAGGTTAGTGAGGGCAAAAATAGAAAAGTAAAACAGTCGTGTTGGCAATGACTACCTTACTATCAACAAGTTTTGGTTTAAAAAGAAAACTCGTGTACTTTTAACATGAACGTGCTTCTGCAAGCATGCCACACAATACGAGGTTTGGGATGATAAATAGCCTTACTGTATTGTAAACAAGCTAAGATTTATTGTCATAATAGTGCAGTTGTATAGGAAAGTTAGGCTAGAACGTTCGAAATGCGTTTGGAGGAACATTGGGGGGAGATCACTTTCATTGTTGGAGTGAAAGAATAGAAGAAGAGGGGAGGAAGGAGACGAAACTTTTTCATTTCATTGTTGACAGAGCGAATCATTGTTACACAGAAAGGTCAACTTTCAAACAAGCTTTCAAGCAAGCTTTCAAGCAAGCTTTCAAGTTCCTAACCGCACGTTGGTCATAAAACTTGGCAATTTCATGCTTGCCAAACTTTATTCTCATCGCTATGAGAGCGTGTAGAATGTTTCGAGAGCATTGATATGGCAACAGACGAACACCAGATCAATGAAACGCGAAAACATACACGACGTCCGGTCCTTTTTGGACCGTTTTTGCGTGTTTTTTTCTTTTTGTTTTTCAAATGAAGTTTATAATCTTCCAAGTTTCTCAATGTTGCAATTATTGAAGCAATTATCTTCTTCGGGAGGAGGAAAAACGTGAAAAAAAAAGTTTTCCTTCAAAAAAAGTGCAGGACTTGAGTTATCACAATTTAAAGCAGTTCTTTTAATACCTCAACAATTTCCTGTAAGTTCAAGTTTAATCCAACAATACTAATTTAGTTCACACTTTAATTATTAATACTTTCAATGTACTAGAAATAGTTACGACACATTATATATTAACTATATTATGTGATTTAGTAGCGAATTATAGATAAGCCGAATAAATGTAATTATGGAAATTATGGAAATAATTGCTACAAATAGTAAATTAACTCTACAAGACAACGACACAAATGTAATCATGGAAAGAATCTGCTTTCGACAACAATGAAAAACATCCCATGATAACAACGTTCATAAAACGATAACGAATTTCATGGTTGAGGATTACAAGCTTGTTGACAAGTTGGGGAAACGCCCTCTAGATTTGTTCTTTGAGGTTTGGCTCTTTGAACCGACTGCTCCCCTTAATTACAATCCTTTGCATGGGTTATAAACTTGAAAGTTGGTGAGAATTGCGGATTTCATTATGGCAGAAACTCGCCAAGTTTTTGCCTCTTATCCTTGAATGGTTTTGCTGCGTGGCGCACCGTACCGCACTGCACCGCATTCGCATGTACTGTAGCCACATGTACATGTACTTTACCTTCTAGCCATAAGGCTCAAATAAAAAAAAATAAATAATAACGATAGCACGGAAAGAACCCAGCACCCATCTTGCTTCTAAATAAAAGTATTTTCATTGTTGGCAATAATGAATTATTCAACGCATTGGCTTCTCAGCAACAATGAAACATTCCTATACAGGCCAATAATGAAAATATACCAATGCTGACAATCTGAAATATGTCCAGCTTGAGTATAGTATCAGCTAACTAGTGCACAACCAATCCCGTTAATAGTAACAAACGCTAGTGCCATCTGTGACAGTTTCGCGTCACTAAGCTATGGTAAAAGGGAGCCTTAACTGAAACGCGGAGCATTAAAACCTGCATCTGATTGGTGGTCTAATTTAGATTTGGTTTCTCTAAGAAGGTGCTAACCGCGGTTGCGGTAATAGCTTTCTGGTCAAGATTGGCTATAGATAGATCGATAGAGAGATAGATAGATAGATAGATAGAGAGAAGAGAGAGCGACCGCTTAAGCGCAAAAAGAGAGCAAGGTAACTCTTATAAAGTTCGTCTGTGAGTTGCCGCACGATTTTTTATGGACCACAACGGCTTCTTTGACTTGGGAAGCACTATCATTAATCGCTTTCTTACATTTTTTCCCAGCGAAAACGATATCCGCCGCCATAAAACCTGATCTCGGAAGAAATTTACAAGATTGAGATTAGAATTTGTTCTCGTGCTCTCGGCAGAAAATAAGCTCCAAGCCCTCCATATTCAGGCTTGGGAAGTGTCTTACAAACATGTTTAAACATGAGTACTAACGATTCCAAAATGGCCGAAAAATTCTTAAAAATTGCCAAAAAGTTCTTAAAGCATTTCTTAAGGGGCTCTATAAGCCTGACTGAGAGACGTAAACAACGTTAGGAGCTAGGAATTACGCAAAGATAGTTGTTTGTGTCACGAGGAAACCTTAACCCGGTGTCATGATGATTCATGGAGACTAATGAGCTTCAATTACTCGAATCGACATCCTAGTCTTGAGAGTCTGAGTCTGAGTCAAGTCCAGGCAAGGCGCCAGACTGGTGGACAAATAGAAAGCCGTTATAGAAGTAGAAGTTGTTGTTTTGGCTGAAAATGTGAACCATGAAAGAGTCGGATTTCGGTTGTCCTTCTCGAATGTTCCGTTTCGTTCATCCCCATCATAGCGAAAGAATCTGCGCAGCCAAAGCTTGCAAGGTTATTGATTCTAGCCATTGAATCTTCACCAAAGCAATGTGCGAGAAGGTCCTTTCTTCAAGCCTATGGTGCATTCATCTTAGATCGCTGCACCAAATGCAAAAAAACAAAATAAAATAAAAAAAAAGTAGCAACCAGCCGAAAAACTCTTAAAGAATGGGAATAAAAGCTATGATTTACGCGTGGACAAGCTCCAAGAAGATGTCTCCATGGAAACAGTGAACAAGCTGAGGCAATTTAAGCCTGTCAAACTCTATTATCTGAAACTGAAAGAGGAGTTCCGTCTCCGGCAGCAGACACTCGTAAAAATGTGTTCTCCTAGTGAACAAACTGGCTAAACTATATTCTATCTCTGCTTTTAATGACTTAAAGAAGCTAGAAACCTTTTAATGCGTAAGATTGTTTTCTGTTATACTTCTTTTCAAGTACATAGAAACTCTAGTTTTAAATTATAAATACCGAGTTTCCATGAAATTTAGAACTGAAATCTATAGATTACTCGGTAATTTACAGCACCAATTGGATACCTTAAGGTATTATAAGAGTATAACTACAAATACATTGGAATAGGATCATATTTAAGCATTGAGAGGAATATTCGTCTCTTCTACCGTGACCCTAAATCAGCGCTCCCGGAAGCCTTGAAGACCCTTCCCACTTGCATAGGCTAGAAAGCAGGAACGTTGTTTACATTGGCTAGACTCTAGTTTAAATTATAAATACCGAGTTTCCATGAAATTTAGAACTGAAATCTATAGATTACTCGGTAATTTATAGCACAAATTGGATACCTTAAGGTATTATAAGAGTATAACTACAAATGCATTGAAATAGGATCATATTTAAGCATTGAGAGGAATATTCGTCTCTTCTACCGTGACCCTAAATCAGCGCTACCGGAAACCTTGAAGACCCTTCCCGCTTGCATAGGCTAGAAAACAGGAACGTTGTTTACATTGGCTAGACTCTAGTTTAAATTATAAATACCGAGTTTCCACGAAATTTAGAACTGAAATCTATAGATTACTCGGTAATTTACAGCACAAATTGGATACCTTAAGGTATTATAAGAGTATAACTACAAATACATTGGAATATGATCATATTTAAGCATTGAGAGGAATATTCGTCTCTTCTACCGTGACCCTAAATCAGCGCTCCCGGAAGCCTTGAAGACCCTTCCCACTTGCATAGGCTAGAAAGCAGGAACGTTGTTTACATTGGCTAGACTCTAGTTTAAATTATAAATACCGAGTTTCCATGAAATTTAGAACTGAAATCTATAGATTACTCGGTAATTTACAGCACCAATTGGATACCTTAAGGTATTATAAGAATATAACTACAAATGCATTGGAATAGGATTATATTGAAGCATTGAGAGGAATATTCGTCTCTTCTACCGTGACCCTAAATCAGCGCTCCCGGAAGCCTTGAAGACCCTTCCCACTTGCATAGGCTAGAAAGCAGGAACGTTGTTTACATTGGCTAGACTCTAGTTTAAATTATAAATACCGAGTTTCCATGAAATTTAGGACTGAAATTTATAGATTACTCGGTAATTTACAGCACCAATTGGATACCTTAAGGTATTATAAGAGTATAACTACAAATGCATTGAAATAGGATCATATTTAAGCATTGAGAGGAATATTCGTCTCTTCTACCGTGACCCTAAATCAGCGCTACCGGAAACCTTGAAGACCCTTCCCGCTTGCATAGGCTAGAAAACAGGAACGTTGTTTACATTGGCTAGACTCTAGTTTAAATTATAAATACCGAGTTTCCACGAAATTTAGAACTGAAATCTATAGATTACTCGGTAATTTACAGCACCAATTGGATACCTTAAGGTATTATAAGAGTATAACTACAAATACATTGGAATATGATCATATTGAAGCATTGAGAGGAATATTCGTCTCTTCTACCGTGACCCTAAATCAGCGCTACCGGAAGCCTTGAAGACCCTTCCCACTTGCATAGGCTAGAAAGCAGGAACGTTGTTTACATTGTTTAGACTGTTTGGATCGCTTTTTCCGAGCTTAACTTTGGAATCTAGAACCTGGAAGTTTTCCTAATACCTAATTTGGAATGTGGACACTTTCTTGTAAACAAAACTCAACAAAATCAGCGCTACCGGAAGCCTTGAAGACCCTTCCCACTTGCATAGGCTAGAAAGCAGGAACGTTGTTTACATTGTTTAGACTGTTTGGATCGCTTTTTCCGAGCTTAACTTTGGAATCTAGAACCTGGCAGTTTTCCTAATACCTAATTTGGAGTGTGGACACTTTCTTGTAAACAAAACTAAGTGTGTTGAACAAAAGAATTCTAATAGTTTGTAGCTTAACGTTAAGCTCTCAAGCTGTGTTGATGTTGACGGACGTGACGGGTTGTCCGTTAATTAATGCGACACGTTTCTTTGCATTTAGGAGTGGAAGCCTTAGAAACGGCTATAAATTACTGGGAAGAAGCACTAGAGAACTATCGGGTTACAAGCGCTGGTGCTTTGGCAATCCCATCAGCGGACGAAGCGGAATTTTATCGGAGCTTACAACGCGTACTCGAAGCCGCTTACGCGCTCCAAGATGAAACAGAACACTTGTTCCTACACCAAGTAAGTAACTCCAAACAACAACACCCCTCCTTCTCTTCATACGACACATTCATACGATTTTTTCCTATTTTTTCAGCACTCGGTCCTCTTCCAATCGGATCCTTCCAGTCCCCAGCGAGAGAACCGAGACGAGGTATCATTCAGATTCTCTCGCAGCCGATCCGTAACCTTATCCGATGCTGAATCCTTTGTCTCAGCTCAAGGAGACGTAAGTCTTTTACATGCTTAATACTTGGAATCGTCTAAAAACGCTGCCAATCAGCTTACAAACACGTTCTCTTGTTGCGTTAGTACGGCGATTTGGAAGATTTCTTCGGTGACGTCGATGACGATGACCATCAATTCGCCTTCTACCATGCAGCTATGCGCGTTATGGAAGAAACCAACATTCCTTACCGGTATCGATCTCTTCTCAAGCTATTAACTTATGTTTGGTCGTTTTTCAACGTTTTAAACCCAAATTTTCGCGAATTAAGGTCCTTGCGCACGGATTTGCTGGGTTGCAACTCGGATACCGAGTATGTGTGCAAGTTACACTGCGTGAGATTAGCGTTTCAGTATTTGGTGCAGAACCCAGCCTCCAAGCAGTGGTTAGCAGAGATCGGCAGACGTATTTTGGGGGATTTAATGAGCCAAGCTGGAAAGGTTCGAGGAAAAACGAGTTAAAAGAGTTGAAACAAGCTTAAAACGTTGGTGTCTAACAGGATCCTCGATTAGCGTTAGTGGCCTACGACGCCATGTTGGAGTTCTTGTCAGAGCCTTCATCATTGCCCATCATGGAGGCGGAATTGGGAGACAGACAAGTGAAAGCCATCACGTTTTACGACGTCGTGCTGGATTTTATCCTCATGGATGCTTTCGAAGACCTGGAATCGCCGCCGTCCTCTGTAGTAGCCGTCATCAATAACCGGTGGTTATCCGTGGGCTTTAAAGAAGGCGTAAGAAACATAAAGATTTGGATCTTCTTTCAGAGTTCTTGAAGAAAAAAGCTTTTTGAGTGAGAGAAAAAGTTAATGCGTTTTGTAACATTTGGTAGGCGTTAGCTACAGCCGTTTGGTCAGTGCTTAAAGCGAAGCGAAGGAAGTTGAAATACCCTAATGGATTTATGGCGCACTTTTATGATATTTCCGAGCATCTTAGTCCTGTTATGGCGTGGGGTTTTCTGGGTCCAGATGCACGATTAAAAGCAGTGCTCAACGACTTTAAAGTGAGTATAATAGAGCTAGACTATAAATAACTAATGTACTAAACGTTTTAATTTTATCTAACACAAACGTAAAGATAAGAAAGTTAAAGGCTTTGTAAGTATTAGATCATCGAAATTTCGCTAACTTACCTAGTTGGATTTTCTAGAACGTATTGTGTAGAGACAGAAGATTTTGTTTCACATTTTTACGCGAAACCGTTGAGCTAAACAGTTGGCTAACTTTACCCGCCGAAAAACATTAAATGGCGTCCTTTGGGCAGGGCTTGAGTTCAAATTTCCGCGCCTTATGACGTCAAAGCAAGCCCGCGTGACTAAGCGTAACCAATAGGGAGTGGCCCAGAATTCAAAATTCTTGTCAAGCGTTTTCATTGTTGAGGGCAGGGCTTGCGTTCAAATAACCGCGCCTTATGACGTCAAGGCAAGCCCGCGTGGCTACTCGCAGCGAATAGGGAACCGCTTAAGATTCAAAATGACCGCGTGACTACGCTAACCAATGGATAGTGGTTTAAGATTCAAAATGACCGCGTGACTACGCTAACCAATGGGTAGTGGTTTAAGATTCAAAATTCTAGTAACGCGTTTTAGTTCCTAGTTCAGTTGATATTTATCGTGAAAGTGAAAGAATTACATATTCTGAAACTAGATTTTCAGTGTTATCTAAATGCAAAGCCATAAGGTATGTCATTGAAGTAATTAAAAGGTTTTCTATTGTTACAGGATCAAATAATTGGATTCCTACAAGACATCTTCAGCTTCAAGAAAGTCCGTTACAGCACGCAAGAGCATTTAGCATGTGATATCCTCAACTTAACTAAAGAACGGTACCAAGGGCTTAGTCAGAGTATGGAAAGCTCAACCTCAACGGTTGTTTGAGAAACGTGCTTAAGAACGTTGTCTTCCCCTCCAGTTTGAGAAAGTTTTAGTACAAGTGGCTTCTTAAGCAAAAGTCAATAATACATTTAAATATCGTCCCATAGACTGCATGAAGCCCCGTTAAGCCTCAGTCATTCCTCGAAGCATTCTACATAGCGTGAAAAGCCCCAACACACCTTTGTTTTGTCTTAGGAAACATCGTCTTCAACTTTAGTCGTTTTTAGGCCACAAAAAAAGGAAATGGTCTTTCTCTTTCTTGCTTATCTCTCCACAACGCTAAGTGGTAAATATTAGCGTGTCACACGCCCCACTCTTCCGCCTCAGTTAACTTTCATTTGGCTCACACACAAGTCTAATTGAAACAGCAACAGCAAATTGGTTTAAAGATAGTGCCAAAGTTAGATAGTGCAAAACTTTGAACAAGGCAACTCCTTATCTTTTTGGTTCTTACTCAAGAAACTTTTAAGTACCTCTTAGCATAAACTACTCTATGTGTATACCCTTTTAGCTACCCAAACCCGTGGTTTTTTTTACCCCTTTTTCTTTTTAGGTTGGCAAGCTATATTTAGGAGGACCGTTAGAAAGGTCGTACAGTACTAACAAAACTAGAAAGTCCAATAGAACAAAAAAGACTAGGAAAAACGAGACCAGTGCAAGTCGGCGCTTCGCGTGTTCTCATCTAAACTGATTAATTTCGCGTGCAACACACGCTTCAGAGTTTTACTGTCCATTCCCTAACTGTAATTGCCTTCATTTATAACCCTCGGATCATTACCTCATTGGCAGATCGGTTTATATACGCACTGCGAAATCCCATTTTGACCCTTATCATACTTTCAACACTTTGCAATTATAGTACAACCTAATCTAAACAAAGAAATAAAACATCGTGATATAGTATTACATCACGTATACAGTACAAACATAGATAATTTAATGATAACTAGCACTTTTATATCACATACAAAAACATAAAATTACTATACTATTAAAAAAAACATATTAAACATACAAAACATAAAACATACAAAACACATTAAACATATTAAACATTAAAAACATACTAAAAAACATTAAAAAATATTATTAAAAACATACTATACTATTAACGTAATATACAATTATTAATGAAATTCAATACTATACTATCACTACTATACTAATACTATATTATTCCTACTATACTATTAGTATACTAATACTATACTATATTAATACTATACTATATTAATACTATACTATACTATTTAAATTATTAATTTAAAAAAAACGCAATTTTTTTAAACTTTACTACTATACTAATACTATATTATTACTACTATACTATTAGTATACTAATACTATACTATATTAATACTATACTATACTATTTAAATTATTAATTAAAAAAAACGCAATTTTTTTAAACTTTCTTATATTTTTTTCAGAATTGTTCGACAGTTCCTTAGAATTGCCAGAGTTTTCAGGATTGCTACCTTCTATTCTAGTTTTAAAAAATAAAAAAGGGCTTTTTTTCGTATGAAAAAGTAATAGACAGTTGTGAAGCCATGTGATCAAGTTCCCATGCATAGAGTGTGTAAAAAGACACAAAGAGGGGGGTCTTGTGTTTCTGATTAATGCATTTTCTTTCGGAAGGTCTATGGCTCTGGCGACATAATCTACGATGCATAAGTCTTCTATTTTGCCCCCTCAGAAGCTACTTATTTTTCTATTTTATCACATTTGGAAACTTTAGAGAATCTTCGGCTCTGATGGGATCCGCGAATTAAAAGAAAAAAAAAAGCAATTTACGAGTTGCATGCTCTTCTTCTATCAAAGCTTTCAGTCTCGCTAGGTGTTTTCCATACCTATAGCTTCCTTGCACGCAAACCCTAAACGAACTCCGTACGTAAATACACTCCTAATCCCTCTTAGTCTTAGGAACCAACTCCTAGCACGCCCCTTTCCTGACCACGCCCCCGGTCGTTGTTACGAGCTAAAAAAATCGCCCAAAAACGAATGAACTTACCAATTAATAATCTTTTGTCTTGCTTCAAATCGTTTTCGCCGTCTTGCCTGACAGTTCATTTTGGGGAGCGAACGCAACATGGCTCCTCCCCCTAGTGGATTTCACATTAGTTTTCTTTTGCGAACGCTTTGCTTTTTCTTATAGAACAACCTGGCTTTTTAGACAATAACTCCGCCTGGATCCTCAATATGGCAAAACTCAAGTCCAAACATGGCAAACATGGCAATACACGGGGAATTGAAACTGCGCAGTAGACGCAAAGAACCCGTTTACGCAATCGGCTAAAAGTGGTAAGTATACTTGATCGAGTTTGTTTTTGAGACCTTCTAGAAACACGCGTCCGCACCTCTCGACGAGTTGAGAATCTAAAAGGGACAAAAGGGGTGCCAGTACCTTACCAGACGGTTGCATAGTGTAGGGGGAGTGGCGCAGTTATACACAGCTATAGCTTTACCTGCAGGCAGCTCCGCGGGGCGGTCATAAACCTTCTTTGGTTGCGTTCAAACGCTCAAAGTGATCAAAGGGGGGGTTCGACTCATGCCCGTGAAGCCTTCAGAGCCGTCAGTGAGCTGTTCAGATTCAAACTCGGTAGTACTTTTACCCTGCGAAAACTGAACAGAAGATAAGAGTTCATAACCAAGCTAAACACCCCAAACAACGCATTATGGACTTGGACAACGTGGCTTGTAACCATGTGTAGTGTACAGTGTAGTGCTGCTTTGGTTAAATACCTAACATTGTGAAACGATCAAAGAAATCTTTAAAGAGGTGAGTTTTAGTATCTAGAATCTTCGCTAACGTGAAATTACTGTTAATTGTAATATTCTTAATAATATTCAGTAATAGATTTATAGATTGCTGAATAAAGAGTCACAGTATTCTGAACTTTGAATATTGTGACGACTGGGATTCGTTTGATAGATTCGAAAACCCACAGTCGAAACGACGTAAGTATTTAAGTGATTCACTTACTCTACGAAAGTTAATTTAAAAGCGTTAGACAGTTATTCTTAGTGAGTAGATTAGGAAGATTGCTTGAAATCATTGATAAGAACTTGATTTTAAGTTTAACTTTACGTTCATAAAGATTATACTTTAAGATTATAAACTATATATATATATATTATAACTTTAAGATTATAAAGTAGACTTCTAAGCATTATAAACCGATTCTTTGTTGTTGTTGACTTGCTTCGAATTGACGTGATTTGATGTCAATCAACTTGAAGTTAATTCCAATTGGAATTAGTTTCAATTTTGCACCGAAACTCGAGGTTTGTTGGTATTCTCTGCTGTCTAAGAAGATTTCGCATGGAATTAATAAATTGATTTTCAATTTAGCTCAAAAACGGAACGGTAGACGTCAGAGAAGGTTTAGTTTGCATTATTCGTTAATTGTTAATTGGCGTTCCTTAGCCACCATTATACAGTATCATTGTAATTGTCAATTGCAATGATACAATTGTAGATACTATACTATTTAGATACTATGCATAGTATCTACATATATGAACATTGTAGATACTGTGCATAGTATCTACAATGTACAACAGTTTTAAACTTTGAATTTCACCGTGTTTATTAGCAACAAACCTAAACTTGTACACGTAAGGACCCCTGAAGTACGTATACAACGTATTACGTACGTCAAATGAGCTTAATGGTAAAAGTATTGGTCTCTTACCATCGTAAGTACGCAAACGCTTCTAACTTCCATGTTCTGTTTATTCTTAGCTACTGCTCAGATCCACTTGCTTTGCAACACAACGTTCTCAGTCAAATCAAGGACATTTGCTACTAAAATAGAAGAATAGAAGATATAAATAAAATAGAATGAACCCAATATTTCTACATATTGCAATCTAACGAAATGTAACGTAATTTATAATTTGTTGATTCAGCAATCTATCCATGATGGAATAGTCGTGCTAAGAACACTTAGGACTCACATCATTAACATCCACATGAAACAGTAAACACAAGTACACAGTACAAACCCAAGTCATTAAGACAAAAAGCACGTACCGTAAACAGTACAATAACTTTTACCCTTACAAGGGGCAGAAACCCTTAGATTTGCCTCCTCAGTTCCGGGGTCTTGCGTTCCAGTGTTTTTTGGTGCCTGGCACAAGAAGGAAAGAGTCTATATTGACAGTTCATGTAGTGTTAGTACCTATATACACAACTAGGAGAGAAAAAAAAACGAATAAAAAAAGAAAAATAGTTCCTATCAGTTTGTTGAGTATCAGTTTGTTGAAAGAACAGTGTTTAAGGGAAACTAAATGGTCAAATCTGTCCTAATCGTGTTTTCCTGAACGCCAAAAGGTTCGTGCGCATTTCACCCCAAATTTCATGAATTTCCTTTTTTTTTTATTTATTTCTTCTTCCTTTCTTCTTATAACCAAAGGCCTTCTGTTTAAGTACCACTGAAAGTGAACCCCCAGAAAAAAAGCTACGGGTTTTGGATTCTCTTTTGAGTCCCAAAGTGGCACCCAACCTATAATAACTACAGGAGATTACCCTCTTACCCAACAAGGGTAAAATGGGTGTAGTAAAAGAATTAGACTTTGCGTGTCTATAAAAAAAAATGGTACAAAAGTTTGCATAGGCATTCAAGTCGAGTACCCATTCAAGGAGAAGCTTTGTGAAACGCAGAATGTTCTTTGTTGGCAGAGTTTTTCTTGTAAGAAATCAAATAAAGTTAAAAAATCAGTTTGGGGGATTATGGGATGTGTTTAATTCAAACAGCTTTCGTCGTATAGAAGTCTGTTTCTTTGTCAGGCAATTAGCGTGCCGCGATGAGATTGGGGGGTTTTTGTTCAAGGCAATCAGCATAATAATAATAGTAATAATACAAAAAAAGCGTAATGGGCTGAGCGAGTCGAGTCGGTTTATACCGTTGTGTGACCGATTACCGATTAGCCAAACGCGTGCGATACAACGATTAGCGATTCGCTTCTAACCTCCAGTTTGGGTTGTTGAGGATGCAGCTTAAGGGAGACTTGGAAGGCAATACAACACTCTCGGACTTTTGCTACTAAAATAGAACAAATTACACGTAAAAAAACAGATTAAATGCACGCTAAGTGTACATTTTAGGCATTCACGCGAAAGAACGATTGGTTTAGAATGGAATCGATTAGAAAGGCCATCGAGTGTATCGATTACTAAGAAACGATTACAAGTGAACACGCATTAAACGGCTAGGAAGATAGGAGTAGAGATAGCTTATCTCTTATTAAAGCTATATCCGTGTATTTGCAACTACACTAATAATATGACGTCATCGTATCTTAGCATGGATTAACCTCATCTTAAAAGAGGCCTGCGGCTGAGGTTTCCATAAAATGAAGCGGCATAGAACCTTAATTAAAGTCATAGAACCTTACTGCACTGTATGTACAAATAACAAAGTGACGCAACAATGAATTATCAAAGGGAAGCAAACGGTTGAAACTCGGCCCTGCGTTATACTAACAGCCAATGACGCAATAGTGAATTTTGAAATGTAAGCGACCGTTGAATGTTCGCTCCTCAACGTCCCATGTTCTATCCGGAACTCCTTCCGTTACACTGCTTAAGCCGTCTTAAAAGTTGCGTCACAAGGACGACGGACCCCGACTCTAGGAAAACAGAACCCGACACTAGGACGCTAAAAAAAATAATAATAAAATAGCTTGGAAAGTCCGTCAGCTAGTCTCTGAATAGCTAGTCTAGTCTCTGAATAGTGTCATTGCAAACTTCTACTTTTTGTGGTCGTCCTAATGTCACGGTCCGTCGCCCTAGTGTCGCGGCGCCCAAATAAGCACCTTCCTTAACCGTCCAGTACCTCCAGTGTCCTAACGCCGGAAAAGAAGAGTAAAAACTCGAACACTGCTTAAGCCGTCTTAAAAGTTGCGTCACAAGGACGACGTGACCCCGACTCTAGGAAAACAGAACCCGACACTAGGACGCTTAAAAAAAAGAATAATAAAATAGTTTGGAAAGTTCGTCAGCTAGTCTCTGAATAGCTAGTCTAGTCTATGAATAGTGTCAATGCGAACTTCTACTTTTTGTGGTCGTCCTAATGTCACGGTCCGTCGCCCTAGTGTCGCGTCGCCCAAATAAGCACCTTCCTTAACCGTCCAGTACCTCCTTCGTGTCCTAACGCCGGAAAAGAAGAGTAAAAACTCGAACGCTGCTTAAGCCGTCTTAAAAGTTGCGTCACAAGGACGACGTGACCCCGACTCTAGGAAAACAGAACCCGACACTAGGACGCTAAAAAAAATAACAAAATAGCTTGGAAAGTTCGTCAGCTAGTCTCTGAATAGCTAGTCTAGTCTCTGAATAGTGTCATTGCAAACTTCGACTTTTTGTGGTCGTCCTAATGTCACGGTCCGTCGCCCTAGTGTCGCGTCGCCCAAATAAGCACCTTCCTTAACCGTCCAATACCTCCTTCGTGTCCTAACACCGGAAAAGAAGAGTAAAAACTCGACTACAGTCACTAATCATTATACATTCCGCACTCCGCACTAATTAGGATCAACCCACGCCATTTCGCAAAGAACCTCGGTTCTTTATGTCTTTTAATGTATTTCTGTCTGATGTCGTGCTTCCGTCCGGGAAGGTGGTCAAGGTCCCCATTCCGCCAAAAAAAAATCAAAAAGATTGTTAAAAACGCAATCCAAACCAAAATAGTACCTCAACTCCAAACTTTCATAGCATAAAAGAGGTTTCCTTTTCCTTTTCCCTTTCTCTTTCTTGATAACCTGCCAGTACCATCCCCCTCTTAAAGCAAACCCCGAGGTACCAGACAGGTAATAAGTTGCCGCCATTATCCTGGTGACATGGGAAGTCCCATGTTGTATGCAATGTTAGAAGGTGTCAGACTTCCTCTCAACTTACAGTACCCCCCAAACAAAAAATATAAAAGTGAATAGCAAAGCTTTTATACGGTTGAATAAAGCGAGAATCCCTTTTGAAAGCGGTCCGTAAAACAGAAAAGAAAAAAAGGATCGTGGGAGAGAGAAACGGCGCGTGCGGCTGACAAGTACCGGGCGTGCGGGCGGGCGGGCGGGCGGGCGGGCGGGTACGTGGGATCGACTTGAAAAGGCCCCTTTTATGCTTCAAAGCTTTAACAGTCGAGATATATCGTATGCCCTGGCTCGGCATGCAGAAGAAATAAGCTTTTGTGTGTTTCTCTCTTGTTGGCCTTATAAAAGGCCATCGACGACGTCTTCCGATTGCCATTGCAGTCGCTGTCGTGCTGTGATATACCTCCGGCCGGGACCACTATGGACTCAATTTCCTTAGCACGGTCCCAAACGGAATGAAAAAGAAAAAACAAAGAGACGAAGCCAATACTGCACCGACTCGATAGCCAATACTTTGGCTGGGTCGTGCTTTCCGCCAGTTCCGAGGATTGCCCAGAGTGCTTGTGTTGCGTTTCAAGAGCAACTCCCAACAAGACTCGGTAGTTGTTATTGTTAACAACTACTTGCCATATAAACTTGTTTCGTTTTGGAATTTGCTGCCGAGTACTGCCCCACGGACAGAAAGGGATCGGACAGAAGAAGGTTGGGTTAAAAAATAAAAGGCCGGGGATCCAATTTTGCCATTCCAAGTTTGGGAAGTCTGGACGTCGGACCGGGCAACTTTTATTAGATAGACAAGATACTGGCCAGGCGAGATCGTGTGTGCATGTTTAATGGCGGCAAAGGAACGCCATCACCCTTCTAAACAAAGTGAGGGAAATTCGCGGACGAGAATCAGCATGCGAAAAACGAGTGACAGCACGGAAGACGAGGAAGCGAGCAGTAACTGGAGTACTGAGCGTTGGTTAGTCGAATTCCGATCAGCGTCGGAATTGCACGCGTTCAAATTGAGACGCTCAGGAGCGGCTCATAGTAAACATCATCCATCTGTGCTCAAGAGTGAAGCAGACAAACAGAAAATGGGAGACGAAGTGTTCATCCCCAATCGACGCCAAGCGGTACGACCGCATATGGATTTCGACGCGCTAACGGGTAACGGTAACGGGTACGCTTTATGGCAAAAGCAATTTAGCCTCCGTCTTATACACTATTTCTTGTTCCTAGAACGTACATCTTAACTTAGCTTAATCTTATCCTAAGAGATGTGTCGTTCCGAGGACAAATTAGGGAATTGTCCGTCAATTTGGAAGTTAGAGACTTCAGTACTTTGAAGTTAATTTTCTGTGTTTTAAGCTAAATTGGAAAGCGAATTTGTGTGCAATTGGACGCTAGTTTAAGCTAATTGTAGGTTAGTTTTTAACTAATATTAAGCTAGTTTGAAGATAAAGATTGAACTCAACTTCTTAGGATATTTTAACTTCGGTCTAGCGTAACGCAATATTTATGGACTGCACTCTGGGAGTCAGGAAATCAAGATGGAAAGGATGGTAAGGGAAGCTGGAGTAAGGCGTGGAAACCCGGCTTAGAGGGCGCGCGACTGGGCTTGGCTTGCGTTACCTTTATTTCACTGTTGCGTCATCTTTCTTGTTTGAATAGTATTCGTGTTCTCGTGGTTTTCATTGCTGGGCTAGCACTGTTGCCCAGACAGGCCGAAGACACCCGGCTAATAGAGTTGGGACTGGGTTGCGTTATATTTATTTCACTGTTGAATTGCGCCAATCATTGTGTTATTTTTATATTTTTTTGGTTCCTTGGTTTTCATTGTTGGGCTACCACTTATTGCCCAGAAGGCCGGAGTATAACGTTCAGATCCCGCAGCTTTGGCTTTTGGACTGTACTATCTTTGAAATGTGTAAGTTCAGCCTAAACTGAATATTTATGTTTGGATCATTCTTAAGTTTTTAGTTAAGACGGACAAAGGAGATGAGAAAGGAAAGTAATTAAGACAAAGGTGCTGATCAAAGTATAATAACGAACTATATAGTTGTTGATCCCACGAAAGAGACAATGTGTTTTGAAAGTTATAGTTTCAGGCAAGTTCCAAAACAATTACGGCGGCCATCTTGGATGTGGCCAACGGTCCAACAACAAAAAAAAACTTTTCCAACAGGCTAAATGGAGTCCTGTCACGGACCTAGGAAATAACTGTAATCTTGTCTCCTAAACCCTGAACTGTTTTTTACAACTAAGCTAGTCTACGATCCATTATTATTTAATTGTAGCTACTTATAATCTTACGCCCCACATCGCTTTCTTTGTACCAAACTACCAATTAACTTATAATGGAGCCATAAAAGGAACACTAGAGTTTGTAATTCACCTTCTACACATTTTAAAGCTAGATGGGTTAAATTTCTATGACAGTTTTTAACTAAACTTTAAGCTAACTTCACTTCAATCTAACGTAGCGCAATATTTATCTGCACTGTGGGAGTCAGGAAATCAAGACTAGAAACAAAAAGAGCAAGCTTGGGCAACTCCTCGCTTAATTTTTCCTACAAGTAATAAAAAGTAAGAAATAAAATACATAACGTAAGTAAATTCTTAAAGTAAAGTAGTACACTGTAAGTTTTAAAACATTCTACACAAATAAAAAAATATCTTAGTACAAAATTCGAAAGAAAATGCCGCGTGGCCCTGAATGGGGGAGCCACCTGTTGAACGGGTCGTTACCGCCTTCTTCCCTTAAGATATGCTTATTTTCTCTCTCATTCTCCTCTCTTCTATTATATGTATTTCTCTCCTCTCTTCTATTATATGTATTACGGTACAACCTTTAAGACGAGTTCACAACCAGCACACCTGTTGTGACTGCCTTCAAAGCGGGTACAACGCTCGCCCAGGCCATTCCATCAGCCACTTCGAACTCCAGTTTATCGAAAAAGTGGCGTAAGAAGCTCCTTGCCTTCAGCGACGCCGAGGCTGCGGGTTCTACTTCCATTGAAGGCGACCCGGTCCCTAGTAGCACCATGCAAGAAGAACTGCAAGAGTGGCTCGACAACCTGCAATGGCGAATGACGGAAGCCGAACACAATCCTCCACGTACCCCAGCCTCCGGCGCCCCAACGGCGGGTCGGCGGATGACGTACGCGCTACCGACCTCACTCCACTACCCTTTGCACCACCTCAAGGTATCGCCCACTTCGTCCGACACGGAAGACGAGAAACCGACTCCTCTATCGCTACTCCCCAGGTAAGCTTAATTTATCCCTTGCCCAATCTCTGTAACTTTAACACTTGTGCGGGTCTCTATCCATTTGAGCTCTTAAGCATTCCTTGGCACGACAATAACCCATACCCGTGCGGGGTACATACAAACCCCTAGTCCCCCCTTATCAATGTACTCTAAATCATCCTAAGCTTTTATCTTCGGGTCACCCCCCCGGGAAGAAAAACAGCAGGGCAATATAAAACGTGATTGGTTCCTGGATCCATTTCGGAGCCTAGTACCCTGTCGCGTGCCACAACAAAGTAAACAAAGTACTCGTAACCTTGTGCAAGATTGCCTCAAGGTCCGGTTTCAAGGTTGGAAAGGAAAGAACGGGAATTTCTTTAAAAAAAAGAAGGAAAACATGATGACCTTAGCTTAATTAGCGATGGAAGTCCGCGCTGCGAGTACGAGTACATGCAGCTAGCAGATAATCAAGCTTAGACTAGAGAGCAATAATGCAAAGTGCCCCCCTTGGAGGTCTGTGGCTTTGAATCAGCGAAAAAGGGATTGGGGGGGGAGGATTGACTTTGAGTTTGCAGTTCATCGTTACACGCCAACAAACCCCTAGCTTCTAGTGTATAGAACATCATAAATCAACACATGCAGCAACTTGGCCACCCTCATTACCTGCAAAAACGACATGTACAACACGTACTCCATTTAAAAAGCAGATAGGATTGTATTTGCGGTTAATCAATACGTGTTTATGCTCAAATAGTCATGCACATGCTCATAAGCACGTACTAAAGACATGCATTCAAGAACATGCACCTAGTTTGATGTACATATGTACTTATAAACGTTAACAGGTAGTTAATGTACATTTTAATGTACATTTTTAATGTACATTAAAAGGACATTTTATGTCTATTTAAATACGCAAATGAGTACAGGACTTGAAAGTATGTGACATTAAACACGTCTATACGTGCATGTCGAAGTACGTATACTCGTGTACGTGTCATAAAGCTTTCGAGTCGCTAATATATAGAACTAAATCCTTAATGTACGTGTTGACGTACTTGTATAGGTATTGGCTAACGTACTAAATACGTCAACTCATGTACATGTACTGTTTAGAATTACGGATGTACTCATACACATCCTCACTCATACTTACTCTCTCATAACGTAAATGGTAATCCTAATTATATACGCAGGAGTTTAAAAGTATGTGATATTGCATATGTATACATGTACATAAGTACATATACATAAGTACATGTACATGAAGTACATGTACTTGTGTACGTGAAAATATTTTCTTACAAGAAACAGCACATTCAGACGTAAAGCTTCCAGTCTCTAACACGTTCGTATGAACGTACTTTGTGATGTACATGTTGACGTACATGCACATATTACATGTTTTTTTTTATTTTTAAGCATTTCAAACCTTGCAATTCGTTGCAAATTATGCCAATCCAAGGGCTCCGACTAGGGGAAGTTGGGCAAAAAAAAAGTACTTTCCGGATTTTTTCAATTCCCGATTTGGCAGATTTGCTGAGCACGCAGAGTCTGGCCAAGATTAGCAATTGCCGAAGTCCCCAGACGGAATCGTTTTGTTTGGGAGCTCTACGTAATAACCAAATCAGGCGATGTGTGTGTTATGGATTCACGATAGTTTTCAAAGTTAAACTCGCGTGGTTTGTAAAACCAGGAAACCGTTCCGTCTGGCACGGAAAAGAAAGGTCAACTATTGCATTGTTAAAAGGTAGAACTGGGAATGACGTTCCTGGGGAAAGGGGGAGATGGGGTGGCTTGGAGTTAGAAGGTAGGTTAGCTTAGGGTAGACATAAGAACACTATGTGAAAAAAAAGAAATGGAGTGACAAAAGTTGCAAAGTCCCAACGGCGCAAGTGCTACACCCTACCCCCTCTTCCCTTTTGGCACTGGACTTGAAATGCCCTGCCGTAAGACGGTGATTGGAACATGACACTCAGTCTTGTCAGTCCTCATTTTCTCAAAGCTCAAACGCCCGCAGATTTCGGCCCCAAACCTTCCATTTCATCGCTAAGAATCTCTGCTAATTTAAACCCAAATTTTCTGGTTCAAAGTGCGCCCGCTAGGTGGAAAACCACCTAACAATCACGATCATTGTGTCCCAAATGTCTTAGCCATACAAAAAAAAAATTGAAAAATTTGGGGGTTTTCGTACCGAAATTATGGACAGTGAGCTGCCTAGCAAGAGTGATGGTAGTAGCACAAAGCCTAAGGCGAAAAGTGTCCACTGCAGTCAACCCCACGCACCCCGGGCATGGCCGCTGGCTATTACGCGTTTCCGGTAAACATGGTAGTAGAAAACGTTCGAAAACTGTAAAGGAAGCTTTCGATTTTATGTCTTACAGGATTTAGGAATGTTTCTCTTCACTTTTATGTCTTCTATCACGTTCATTTCGGAGTACATTCACTAAATTGAGTAACACTTCCGGCCGCCATTTTGGCGTTGTTTTGACAGCGGTTAAGTGTTGGCACACAAGTTATGCTGTCGTAAATTAGGTCTTGCGTGCCTGACCCAAAGATTCTTGTACCATCTGACAGTTTTCTGCATTTCCCCTGACTTTTTTGCTGTTTGGCCTCAGGCAAAAGTTTCCGAAGAGCTCTGATAGCACGTACAGCAAGAGTTTAAGCATGTAGCGTGACTTGTAGCGATAGTTCGCTTTTTGTCGTTCCCAAGTTGGCATTCGAACCGTCATTTACTGTTTTCGCTACTGCATCGAGCTTTGTTTTACGCTGGGAAGATAACATAGCAAACACGGGGGAAACCCATTCATATATATTTTTTTTCTAAATCGATTCTTCGCAGTACGGTATGAAGGTATAAATCAATAGAGTCCCATGTGCCCATTCTTGAAGTGGCTGTTTGTTTACTTCTGCTGACGTAGAACGAGCAACTATGATGTAGTTGGAGTTTATTTTTATAGTGCAAAAAAATCCTTCCAAATTTCAAATTTTCGATCCTTATAGCGTTGGGGGACAAATGGCGGACGATCTAGCGCCTTTATTTATGAGCGCATCCAAAATCGATACCCTCATTCATAGGGGCGACATCATTATCTTTCTTTTGAATGCTCAAACAAGTCTATAGGAGCTTTGGTTCATTTACAAGCTCAATCACAAAAGACTGACTTGCAGGCTCCGCTGGACGCCATGTTGCAAGCCGGATCCGCTTCGTGCGGTCCCATTGCCAGGCGATGGCAAAGCCGAACCGAAACTTGCCCAACGGCTCTCAGGCGCGGATCTCGGTGATCGTTCGATGCCGCGAAGTTCATTGTTGACAATAGTGTTATGACTCTCCAACGCATTTGCTTCCCAGCAACATGAAAACATTCCTGAACACGCTAATAATGAAAATATGCTAACGCAAATCCCTATTGGCTTTCTATGGAAGACAATTTTTCCTATTTGTTCATTCATTTACTTTGCTTTTACCCTTAATTTACTGTCAATTTTATCGTTAATTGTGCTTCAACGGTATGAAAGTAATAGCAGAGTACTGGATGTTAGACTGCCGAAAGTTTAGCGAAAAAAAGGTTCAAGTTAGATAAGTAAGACCCGTAATTAGCCAGTTTGGTGGGTACTTTTGTATGGCAAAAGCAATTTAGCCTCCGTCTTATACACTATTTATTGTTCTTAGAACGTACATCTTAACTTATCTTAATCTTATCTTAAGAGATGTGTCGTTCCGAGGACAAATTAGGGAATTTTCCATCAATTTTGAAGTTAGAGACTTCAGTACTTTGAAGTTAATTTTCTATGCGTTTTAAGCTAAATTGGAAAGCGAATTTGTGTACAATTGGACGCTAGTTTAAGCTAATTGTAGGTTAGTTTTTAACTAATCTTAAGCTAGTTTGAAGATAAAGATGGAACTCAACTTCTTAGTATATTTTAACTTCGGTCAAACGTAACGCAATATTTATGGACTGGACTCTGGGAGTCAGGAAATCAAGATGGAAAGGATGGTAAGGGAAGCTGGAGTAAGGCGTGGAAACCCGGCTTAGAGGGCGCGCGACTGGGCATGGCTTGCGTTACCTTTATTTCACTGTTGCGTCATTGTTGTTTGAATGGTATTCGTGTTCTCGTGGTTTTCATTTTTGGACTAGCACTGTTGCCCAGACAGGCCGAAGACACCCGGCTAATAGAGTTGGGACTGGTTTGGGTTGCGCTATATTTATTTCACTGTTGAGTTGCGCCAATCATTGTGTTATTTTTATATTTTTTTGGTTCCTTGGTTTTCATTGTTGGGCTACCACGTATTGCCCAGAAGGCCGGAGTATAACGTTTAGATCCCGCAGCTTTGGCTTTTGGACTGTACTATCTTTGAAATGTGTAAATTCAACCCAAACTTAATATTTATGTTTGGATCATTCTTAAGTTTTTAGTTAAGACGGACAAAGGAGATGAGAAAGGAAAGTAATTAAGACAAAGGTGTTGATCAAAGTATAATAACAAAGTATATAGTTGTTGATCCTACAAAGTATATCATGAGTACATCTGTTCAAAGATCGTTCGATGCCGCGAAGCAAAAGTTCATTGTTGACAATAGTGTTATGACTCTCCAACGCATTTGCTTCCCAGCAACATGGAAACATTCCTGAACACGCTAATAATGAAAATATGCTAACGCAAATCCCTATTGGCTTTCTATGGAAGACAATTTTTCCTATTTGTTCATTCATTTACTTTGCTTTTACCCTTAATTTACTGTCAATTTTATCGTTAATTGTGCTTCAACGGTATGAAAGTAATAGCAGAGTACTGGATGTTAGACTGCCGAAAGTTTAGCGAAAAAAAGGTTAAAGTTAGATAAGTAAGACCCGTAATTAGCCAGTTTGGTGGGTACTTTTGTATGGCAAAAGCAATTTAGCCTCCATCCTATAACACTATTTATTGTTCCTAGAACGTATATCTTAAGAGATGTTTCGTTCCGAGGACAAATTAGGGAATTTTCCCTCAATTTTGAAGTTAGAGACTTCAGTACTTTGAAGTTAATTTTCTGCGTTTTAAGCTACATTGGAAAGCGAATTTGTGTACAATTGGACGCTAGTTTAAGCTAATTGTAGGTTAGTTTTTAACTAATCTTAAGCTAGTTTGAAGATAAAGATGGAACTCAACTTCTTAGTAGATTTTAACTTCGGTTTAACGTAACGCAATATTTATTAACTGCACTCTGGGAGTCAGGAAATCAAGATGGAAAGGATGGTAAGGGAAGCTGGAGTAAGGCGTGGAACCCCGGCTTAGAGGGCGCGCGACTGGGCTTGGCTTGCGTTAGCTTTATTTCACTGTTGCGTCATCTTTGTTGTTTGAATGGTATTCGTGTTCTCGTGGTTTTCATTGTTGGACTAGCACTGTTGCCCAGACAGGCCGAAGACACCCGGCTAATAGCGTTGGACTGGTTTGGGTTGCGTTATATTTATTTCACTGTTGAGTTGCGCCAATTACTGTGTTATTTTTATGTTTTTTGTTCCTTGGTTTTTATTGTTCGGCTACTACTTATTGCCCAGAAGGCCGGAGTATAACGTTTAGATCCCGCAGCTTTGGCTTTTGGACTGTACTATCTTTGAAATGTGTAAATTCAACCCAAACTGAATATTTATGTTTGGATCATTCTTAAGTTTTTAGTTAAGACGGACAAAGGAGATGAGAAAGGAAAGTAATTAAGACAAAGGTGTTGATCAAAGTATAATAACAAAGTATATAGTTGTTGATCCTACAAAGTATATCATGAGTACATCTGTTCAAAGATCGTTCGATGCCGCGAAGCAAAAGTTAATTGTTGGCAATAGTGTTATTACTCTCCAACGCATTTGCTTCCCAGCAACATGAAAACATTCCTGAACACGCTAATAATGAAAATATGCTAACGCAAAACCTTATTGGCTTTCTATGGAAGACAATTTTTCCTATTTGTTCATTCATTTACTTTGCTTTTACCCTTAATTTACTGTCAATTTTATCGTTAATTGTGCTTCAACGTTATGAGAGAGTAATAGCAGAGTAGTGGATGTTAAACTGCCGAAATAGCGAAAAAAAAGGTTAAAGTTAGATAAGTAAGACCCGTAATTAGCCAGTTTGGGATGACTGGCAAGAACATGTACACTATAATCGGATTCTTAAAGTGACTTTCTGAAACGATTAAACATGGTTAGTTCCACCCATCGTAACCGCTCGCGGTCCATTACGTCTGTTGATGAGTTGGTAATTACGGACCGTAATTATATGGAACAGCTCCAGCGACTTTTGCAAGAAGCTTCCATCTCCAGTTTGCAAGAACGCATGGAAGAGCGAAAGGTATAATTTACCGTATTACCGAACATATATATAACATATTGTTTCTCTCATATTGTGTCTCTCTCACGTGGGTGGGTTTTTGAAACAGGTTAAAGAAACGCCTAAGGCGGAACCGACAGTTGTGGTACCGCCTCGCAAGAAATCCTATGAGAAGGCGAAAACGCGGAAGAAATCCTCAACCAAAATGAAAACCTCACCGCGTAGTGGTGAAACATTGCTACTAAGCGAGACAGATGCTTCAACGTCTTCAACACTCAAGACTGAATCCAGGAATTCTACTATTTCCAGGGATCATAGCCGTTCGCAAGAAGATGCCAAATTAGCCAGTAAAAGTATCAGGATTCTTAAAGAAGGTTCGGCTGTATCAATTCCAAGCGCGAATTCTGCGGTTCAGTTGACAGAAATTAACCCTGCACTGCGCACAAACCTTGCTAGTGAACCTTTATGGAATATGCTGGAACAAGTAGAGGTTAAAAAAACAAAAATAAATCTAAATAACTTCCAGAAACTTAATTTGAGGGTTTTTTTAGAGTGCGGATGAAATATATAAGATTGCAGAAGCGTTGGTATTGCCATCAGCAAGACCTGAGCCAGCGATTCCAATACCCCCTACACCTCCGCCAGAAATTTTACAATGGGCTGAAGATATGGGCGTTTACGCCGATGAAGAAGAGGAGGAAGAAGATATCGAGTTTACCTGATTTAGCGAGGCTTCAAAAGGCAGTTCTTAGAATCATGAACTGTGCTGCATTTTCCGAGCTTTAAACTAGTCCTTAAACCGCCAACCTTAGCGTTTTTAGTCTTAATACACCAAAACTGTCCGCCTACAACACGTCAAACAATGGCGGCTTCAACGCTTCGAACGCCATCTTTTGGGCAAAATATGAATTTATTGGCTAAGTTGCTAAATGACATTGACAAAACTAAGTGCAATGTGATAACTTACGTAGATTTTAGCATGAAAACCGTGAACGATGCATAGAAATAATACAGTTATGGTTTACAGACCCCACTATCTGCCCATGAACTGTTGATCGCTGATAACTTCCACTTGGCCGGACTTGACGCGTTACTCCGGCCTAGCGTCATTCTAGGGATTTCGAGCTTCCACTTGGCCGGACTTGACGCGTTACTCCGGCCTAGCGTCATTCAAGGGATTTCGAGCTTCCACTTGGCCGGACTTGACGCGTTACTCCGGCCTAGCGTCATTCTAGGGATTTCGAGCTTCCACTTGGCCGGACTTGACGCGTTACTCCGGCCTAGCGTCATTCTAGGGATTTCGGGCGGGATACTTTTGGCGGTGGATTTGAATTCACAATAAGTTGAACAGTTAATTATGAAAATTTCAGCTTCTACCGGGTGTTTTTACTGGCCTAAGGTATAAATTCACTAAAAATAGACTGCTCATAACCAGAATAAATGGGTTTTTATCAATTTAAGGCAAGGATTTGCATTGTTTTATTAAAAAGTTCCACGATGGGAGGTATTGACAACATACAAAGTATATTCACAATAAAATGCACCATTATTAAGTTCAATAAACTAAAATGACTACCCACAAAGTAAACCATGACTAGGAAAAAATGCTGCAAGTGTCCTGGACAATAAAGGCTTAATTACTCGTTCATTAACTTTCACGCAATGATCTTAAAAACTTAACATCTGTTCTCATCACGAACGCCAGGGCTTTGGACTTGGCAGCTAAGGACCCGCTTAGTAATTGGGCCACTTCCAGAAACTCCATCAATTCTCGGACATCCTATTGAAAAGCAAATAAGTATTATAAGCAAATGCATAACGAACGTCCCATTTTGAAAAAGACTTAGCCGTTGCCCACCTGGTATTTGTTAGTTGAACTACACAGATGGCGCCACCCGTAAACAAAACAAAGGCGAAGGAAATGGTGATTAGGGAAATTATTATTTGTTAGTAATGGTTTAAGATATTTAAGAAGTATAGAACAGACAATTATAACGGTTTGCAAATAAGAACTTACGGTAATCTCTCGCAAGACTTGGATCGACGCCGATTCTTGGATGGTCGAGAAGACGCTCTGAACCGCGTGCTAAAGATGGACGCCACACTTGAAGATTCTGACGCTAGAGTAGAGGTCGACTTGAGGGATGTTTTCTTCTTTCGCCTCGCTAATTTGGACAACGCGTCGACTTTGGTCTGTTCCATCCGGGATTTTCTTTGGGCCATAAACTTGTCCTTTTGGTCCAAGTTGAGCGCTGGTTGGACTTCTGGCAAAAGCATGGTCCCCGTTTTGTTGAGGAAGAACCCGGCTTTCCAAATCAGCTTACTAAGATGTTTCCCAAACTCCCCGTCGTCGTCGCTGGCGTCAATCACTGACAGTTGTCGACGAGGTGGCTCCACTACCTCAGTTGAACCTGGACCAAGCAGTACGGCCATGGCGGCGTCCATTCCAGCGTCGTCCATAGGTAGATGACTTTGTCTAACTGGCAGCGATAGGGGACCGAATGCTATCTCTACAGCTTGATCCAGGTCTCGATCTTGATCTGGGACGGTAGGACACGCTTTGGACTTCCTAGACTTGGAGAGCATGTGGCGCATTCCCATAACCACCGAAGGTTTCTGGGTCACAGAAGGGATTCTCGCGTGGTCAGTGGAAGGCCCAGGCCGGGACATGATCTGCGTGGAGGAAGCGAAGGAACCGGGATCGTTGTCAGTACTGCCTTCTTCGAGAAGTGCCGTACCAAGAGGAGGTATTCCGTGATAAGTTGTACTCGGCTCATCGACTTTAAATTCGTTACCGTTGGAGTTTTTGACAGGTTTGGAAGGTTCAACGTCTTCTGATGTCGAGCTGTCGATCCAATTGGTCCCAGTCGAAGAGATTGAATGTCGTCGTCCCGACCCATGCAACGCTGCTCCAAAAACGTCGTTTACTTGATGATTAGACTCGCAAACCGGACATTTCTTTTCGCAATACGCTTCTTCCAAGCCTTTCGTGTAATTTTGTAGTGTGTCGAACTCCTTGACGAGTGACTCAAACTGATCTTTGTAGAAACGCTTTTCCTTGGTTAGTAGGTCGACCCTGTCCCATAAAATCTGGATGAGCGTCTCATTACTGCTTAAGGAACTGTATTGGACTCGGTCGGTAGCCTTTGGATTGCTTGGGAAGGTGGAATGCGCGGTAGTATGGGTAGTATCTTGGGTAGGTTGGTCGTGGGTACTCGATCTTGAAGCAGGTTGTTGAGGAATCTTGGGAATGACGCCGGATTGGCGAGGAATGTCATCCGCAGAAACAGCTTTCGGAGAAATACCCTTATGCGAGCCAGGGTCGGAAGTATTGACTGAGGTGGTAGAGGTGGTTTGAGAAGGTTGAGACTTTGGAATTTTGGGTAATCCGCATGTTCGGTCCAGTTCCTCCTTGTATTGCTTGACTTTGCTCTTCACTTGCGAGTAATCGGGTTTGGGGTACTTGGTAATGACTTTCCTTGGTTGAGGACGACCAGCTTTGGAAATATCCGGCGTGGACCTCGTCTTGAACGAAGATTTGGTGTTGTTGAACCCCAATGCGCTTTGACAACTATGGAAATGAAAGAAAACAAACATAAATTCGAAAGGTCCTAAGCTTCTTTTGGGGTTTAGAAGAGTAATATGCGGGTACTAACCGGTCAATACCAACATCAGAGTCAATGGAGTTCTTGCTGAGACATGAATCGTGTGAATCATCTAGACTTATCGCAAGTATTGACGAGGCAGTTGACACAGGCTTCTTCAGCGCTTTAGGGTGAGGCGTCGGGTACTTTTTCGTGGGTACTTTGGAGTCTCTAGGTACTTTTGCCGGCGACCAGTACCTGTTGGGAGATACAAGTTAATACTTTATTGCGTTAAATAATAATAATAATAAAACTAAATAAAAATAAAATAAATCAAGCGCTTACTTTTCACGTTGATCTTGTTGAGAGCATTCCAAAGCATCGCCAGGATTGGCTTCGGTAGGGGTTCCTGGTTCATCAACAATGTCGCTTTCCAGAATATGGAGAAAAGCCACACGATCTTCGATTCTTTCGGGCGACAAGAGTGAGGAAAAGTCGAGCTTGGGTAGGTGTGGGGACCGGTACTTTGGGGGTTTATCCGGGGTAATACTCGGGATTAGGGATTCGTCAACGTTAGGTAGGAAGTTGTCTAACAAATCTTCTTGAAAGGACAAAGAGCAACTGTCTCTCCTAGTTGTTTCAGGAGAAGGAAGTCGTGATGAAGTTTCCCACTGTGAAGGCTCCAAAGTGTACGTATTGGAGCGTTGTGACTTTACTTCCACTTCTTCCTGAGGCACCAAGATCTCCTGCATGGAACGATCGCGTTGTCCCAAGCTCGAATCGGTAGCTTCATCCGCGCTAAAGTCGTAGTAGATTCTGGGAATCTGCTCAGGGTTCTTGGGTTGCCTTGCCATGGTTGTTCTCCGACAAATCTTCCGTCCTAATTCAAGTATAATATAATGAAACATATAATAATATAATATAATAATAATAATATAATAATATTAATAATAACATATAATAATCTTCCTTCCTAGTTCAAGTATAATATAATAAGACATAATAATCTTCCTTCCTAGTTCAAGTATAATATGATAAGACATATAATATAATAATAATAAGACATAATAATCTTCCTAGTTCAAGTAATAAGATGTTAAGCTTCAGATAATAAGACATAGTTAAGCAGAAATCTAAGGAAGGTTTGGAATTAACTGTACCTTGGAATCCACAGGAGGTTTTTTCACGTCTAACTATTGCAGAGGAGTTGGGTTTACGTCTAACTGTCCACTTGACTACACAGTTTGAAACTGAACAGAACGAGATGAGAGAATGCCTTATATTGCCTTCAGGTTATCGATCATTGTTGCTTTGGGACTTTTACACGTTGGAATTTTGGTAGTTTGTTCACGTCTAAGTGTTGACGTGGCTAAGTTTGAAACTGAACAGAACGAGACGAGAGAATGTTTGGATTCCGTTGCCTTCGTGTTATCGATCGTGTTGTTTTTGGACTTTTACGACGGTAGAACTAGGTATTGCCTTCGGCTTTAGGGGAAAGACAGGATTTACACGAGTCGTATAAAAACTTCTAGAAAACCTTGTATTTTTTTAAAAAAAAGTGGGTACTTGGGTACCATTTGTAAAAGTTTTTTAAGATTGTTTTATACCAATGTTTTTTATTCTTTAAGATTATTTTATACTTGTGTGAAAGATTAGGACCATTAGATGATAAATCGAAGATATTGTTAGGTATAAGCCATTCGTCTTTTGTAATGAAAAAGATTTACGGGTACAAGCTGCGTGACCAAAATTCAGAGCCAGCGGTGGGGGCTGAAAGGAACAAACGTATGAATAAAGTAGTACGGATAAGGCTAGAAAAGAAACAACCTTATTAAGAAATTTTACTATTTGTTACCTTCCTTTAAACGTTATAATTCTCATACATCTGAAATTTAGTTGGGGAAAACCAAATTCATAGGAATGTAAGCTTCCGAAGCCTCTTCTCCCAACTTTTTAGGCTAACATGACTACAATTGCTTTTTATTATCATAATTAAGGCCATTTTATTCGGCAACATTATAATATCGTATGAAGCTTAATTTAAAGAATTATCCTAAGCTTATTCCAAAGATTCTTAATATCATATATATTTTATATATATGCTTTTGAATTTTTGGAATTGATGACGTCAGAACTCGCTTGTTTCGCCCTAGCAACTTTGGCAGAAGGCTAAAACCCTTGAAATCAAGTCCTAAATTACTTTTTAACCTCTGCTGAATAACCACATGACAAAAGCCTTCATTCACTTAACTATTCCCCTCAATATCCTCACTCTAATTCACACGTGGTTTTGATTGTTTTGCTTGCGGGCTTTTCGCTCCCAAACCACTAGAGAGCTCTCTCAGCTCCGCCCTTTTTTCCTTTCATTTTTTTCGTTTGTTGCTTTGCTCTATTTAATTACGTGAAGTAATCGCAAAGTGGATTAACCCTACTCTAGAACTGCATAGTAAACAAGTTCCCAGCTCCCAAAAATGACCAAATTAACTGAAGAAATGATTGTGGCGCGAACTCGACAGTCTGATTTAAAAACCATTAAGAAGCTCAACTGCTGGTAAAACTTTCTATTTCCATTTATTCCATTTATTCCAAGTATTCCAATTAGCTATCCACTGTAGCTATATTATCTTTTTGACGTGTAGGGGAAGTGAGCTATCAGATGTCGGCATAATTCGTTACATGAGAAATGTGGAAGTCCTTTCTCTCAGGTCCGGTTTGTACTTTTCTTAATCTATGCGTTTGAATCAAATCAGTTAACGTTAAGGACAGGAAGTTGACGCATTATTCAACGGAATTTTGTATACATAATTGAATTAATTATACTCTTCTTCTGTAGTGTCAACAACATATCCACCCTGGAGCCTTTCCAGAGCTGTCTTCAGTTAAGGGAGCTCTACATTCGTAAAAACTGTATTCAAGACCTCAGAGATGTTTGCTACCTCAAAGACTTGCCTCATTTGCAAAACCTCTGGTTGGCAGACAACCCCTGTGCAGATACTCCAGGGTAAATTATCTTTATCCACAAGCTTAACGCCGTTCTTTCGTGTAATTCGCTTTTGTTCTTGTTTTCTATAGCTATCGCTACAGCGTTTTAAGAGCTTTACCTCAACTCCAACGCTTAGATGACGTGCCAGTGCAACCCGAAGAGATTAAAGACGCTCTCAGAACAGGCCTAGAACTAACCCTTCCTGATCCTGAAGAAGAAGACGAATATATTCCAATGCCGCAACCAGTATCAGTAGCTAAACAACCAACGCCCGTTACTTCACCTCAGATTACATCACCAGTACTACAACAACCTATTACAACACACCTTCCTCCGGTCCAAAGCGAGCCAGAACGCAAAACGTCAATTCCTGTAAGTTTCGCGTTTATTTTCTGAAATTCTTCTCTTTTTTTCACTCATTTTTCTATTTTTAGTTCATTTTCCTAAGTTTCCCAAGATTTGATTAAGAATGTCCTAATTTTTTCTTATTTATTTTCTTGTTTTTCTTATTTATTTTCTCATTTTCTTATTTATTTCCTGTAAGTTTCGCGTTTATTTTCTGAAATTCTTCTCTTTTTTCACTCATTTTTCTAATTTTAGTTCATTTTCCTAAGATTTTATTAAGAATGTCCTAATTTTTTCTTATTTATTTTCTTATTTTTCTTATTTATTTTCTCATTTATTTTCTCATTTATTTAATTCCTATAAGTTTCGTGTTTATTTTCGGAAATTCTTCTCTTTTTTTTCACTCATTTTTCTAATTTTAGTTCATTTTCATATTTTGGGTTAATTTTCCTAATTTTTTTTAATTTTTCCTAATATTTTATTAATAATGTCCTATGTTTTTCGTAATTTTTTCTTATTTATTTTGTCTCATAACAGGAAAGTTCGAGCCGGAGGAGCAGTTTAGCTCAAGTTGCCGTTTCCCCAGTGGTGGCGCACACTCCCCACAACGCGTACAACAATCAAATCTCTCCTGAAGAGACTTACGCCCCTTCCCAGTCACGAAGGTCCAGCAATTCAAGCACTCAAGAGGTTTGGCAACTTCTCCCAAAATGATCTAAAAAATTATCTTTTAAAAGTAAATAAACAATTTATTACCAACTCATGTAGGCGGACGTTTGGCGCCGGACAGAAGTATTAACCCCTGCTGTAATACGCGAAGATTCTTCCACTATGCACTCTGATCAGCGATGTCCAATTCAGTAAAAAAAATGAAAAAAAAAAATGTAAATAAATATGAAATTATTTTTTTTAGTCCTGTTCATGGAATGATTACATCACCTTCATCGTCGTCTAGTTCGTCAATTACGGGTCCTAGCCGACCACGCAATCCAGGTCGACACAGCGTGGCAGGCGAACCGCCTTATCATTACGTGCAAAGTGGGCCAGGCAAAGCCACGCCCCCTGAGCCTCCGTATGTCAATCCAGCCGCTTGGTCCGAATACGGCCAGCAAGTCCAACAAGGTTATCTCCACTCGCAGCCAAATGCGAATGGACATTCCTGGGGTTGGACGCATCCAGGAACGCCCCAAATGGCTGCGACCACGCCCCTTGGCCACGAACGAGTGAGTCCTTCCCGGAGTGTGCACTCTCGACCACGAAATCGAGTAAACAAACTAAAAAAAGTACTGAAAATTATGAAAATGAAGCTAATAGATGGTTTTTAGGGCAGTAACTTGCTGATGGCGACGTTGTGCTTGATCCAAGAGTTGGATGTAGCGAGTTTGGAAGTGGTTTCCATGGCAATTCGCAACAGAACCGAAGAACTGGAGGATTAGAATGTTAAAAAGATGAGAGTATTAAAGAAACGCTTAATTAAGCTGCAATTCCATCAATTCTATACCAAAAATTGATCCAGACCCAGTTTCTGTAGCATCCTGCTGCTATTCATTGCTGCTGCTGCATTATACTGCATATTGCTGCTGCATTAGCATTATCCCCATCGTTTTTAAAATTTAGTATTAAATTTTAGTTCTTAATTTCGGGGGTTTTCAAACCAATTTGCGCTCTGCCTTTTACTCCTGTGATCTCACCAATCCTGACTCCTTTGCTCCGTGTTTCATATTAGGGTGACGGTGATCAAGAGATAGGTAAAGAAAATACCAGAATAATACCAAGCTAACTATGTTTAATCGTGAATTAATCGTGAATATACTTAAAACAGAACGGTCCGTCCAATACACGAAACTTGTAATGAAATTGAGATCCACGTATCACAAGTAAAAGCGGGTGCGAATTAGAAAGGCAGGAACCACGTGACTTTGGTTTACAAACCGAATAACGCTTTACAAAATTTTTGCGGGAAATTCTAGAAAAACTCATTTTTGCCCAGTTTTCGCTGCTGAATGCTCCTTTTCGGTTCAATAGCGATACAAAGTGGGCGTTAACCTATCCGAATTGCCAGCTGCCCACAAATCCACTGATCCTTCAGGCGATCCTACCGAGTAAGTTGAAAATGAGTTGAATTTTCGAAGAATTCGAAGAAAAATGTCGAAAATAATGTCCAAAATAGTATTCTTATTTTGCCAAAAAGGGGATTACCAATGCTGGAAGCAGCGTCAGAAGCAGATGCTGAATGCTCGTGTTCGACTCCCAGCCAATCACTTTCTTGCACTCCAAAATGATACTCGCTATCATCCTCTGGTCCTCCAATCTGACTCTGGCCAGTAGCTACAGCTTCCAACCATTGAGCGTTATGCCATCTGAAACGCTCTTCACGTACTTTCGCTGCCCATCCCGGATCATGTTCCTATGGTCCAAAGGTAAAGGACAACTCTTCGAAAACTCATTCAATTTTGTTTTTTTTTAACAAAATCACCCCTAAAAGCTCCAAAGTTGCCTCGCAAACCGTTCTTATGGCCGTATTCTTATCATGCATAAGATCCAATAAATACGACCCCAATTCTACAAAAAATAAGAATGATTACAAACTAAATTAATTTTCCTATTTCTAAAATTTTCAATTACGTGATTGTCCAGTGAGATAATCCACTTCAAAACTGTACTTTGAAGCTTGGTAGATTATATAGAGCACTTGCAGTACAATTTCATCATCTTCTTGTTTGGCTAAAAACATACAAATGCAAGAAAAATATTCCATTTAATTTAGCACAAAATTCAGAAGATATTCAGAATTTACCATGTAACAATGGTTCCAAAGCTTTGCATACGTCAGCTTCTAGTAGTGCCTTACAAGTATCTTCAAAAGCGCACAACGATCCCAGCCAAATCAGTACCGACAAAAGCAGATCATCATCTACGCAACCTTTATTAAAAAAAATCAATAAAAAAAAATCAATTAATTAAGAAAAAAATTCCAGTTTTGTTAAACTGGCTGTTAAACAAAAGTTACCAGGCTGGAGTCTTTGTGTGATCCAAGCAGACATGCCTTGTTGTTCAAATAGATCATTCCAAGGGACCAAAACACTGTCTGGCTTATCATTCTCTCGCAACGACGCTAATAAAGCGACAGCTTCGACCAACCACGCTTCGTCTGAGATCGTGTGAAGGGTGCGGACCAATTCCGAGACCAACTGCGGTCCATTATCAGCTTCCTAGAGACAATTTGGGGTATTAAACTCGTTAAAAAGCTTCTAATCTTCGTGATTTTACCACGATTTGCAGCGCTAGCGATGGCGTGATCGCGGCATTCCTGATCCCTTTCAAGAAAGTAGCGTCTTGGAGACGCAGGGCGTACGCTAACGCTTGGGAGAGCAGCGGAGCAGCACAAAGCGAAGTCGCAGCGCTTGAATAACAGCACAAATTGACGAAAAGTGCGGCTAAAAGGACCGGTGCGCCTTCAGAGGAAGGTTTCATCTGGAATGCGGTGAGCAAATAGCCTCGCAGGTGGGTAGTGATGCCAGCACGGGCTAAAGACGCTCTGCCGCGATCATCCACGCTGCATTGGTAGAGCAAGGGCAGCAAAAGTGAACCAAAAGAGTCCAAACTGGCCCCCGTTGACAGGGAATGTTGTAAGGCAGTGTTGAGCAGATGAGTTACGCCCATTTGCATCATCGACGTCCGGAATCCAGTGTGGAATGACAGATTGTACAAGACGCGTAAACAGAGATCCGTTAGAGAGCGTTGGGACGAGCTGCTGGACATGATGCTGGCGGCCAATAAGGGCAAAACATGGTCCAACAATCCTTCTTTCGCCTGAAAGAAAGAAACTTCTGAAACGTTGTCGAAATTTTTCTGAATTTTCTGAAATTTATCAAGAATTTTGACAAATTTCTTAGTTTTATAAAGAAATTTTGTAAGTATTCAGATTCTACTTCTCTCGCCTAAAGAAACTTCTGAAACGTTGTCGAAATTTTCCTGATTTTTCTGAAATTTATCAAGAATTTTGACAAATTTCTTAGTTTATACAGAAATTTTCTAAGTATTCAGATTCTACTTCTTTCGCCTAAAGAAACTTCTGAAACGTTGTCGGAATTTTTCTGAATTTTCTGAAATTTATCAAGAATTTTGACAAAATTCTTAGTTTTATAAAGAAATTTTATAAGTATTCAGATTCAATAACGAGTTTTTACCATTAAAGGCAGGTTTTCCTTATGCACAGCTAACTGTCTTAACAAAGTTAAGCAAATGGGGGTGGCAATCTTCTCCTTGCCGGTTTTGAATTGTCGCTCCTTGTCTAAACTGTCGCACAAAAGCGTGATTAAGCCTCTTTTGACCATCTTAACTTCCACGCCAGGGATTTCGGATAAATGCATTAAGCAATGGAAACAAACTAGAGCGAAAAAACACTAACATTTACACGCTAATCACTAAATAACTGAAATTTTACTTCGGATCAACTTGAGAACCTGCAAAGCCACCACTTCTACCTTCTTATCTTTCGCAGCATTGCTTTGCAGTTGCGTCAAACGGACTAGACAACCCTCGACCAGATCCATGAACAGCGTTCCCGCTTTTAGATGCAGTAACTGCGGATGGAAATTCGTAAAGGCGGCCAGACACCTTAACATTCCGCACAATGGCATCGCAAGACTAGGATTTCGAATGCCTGATTCGCGTAAAACTCTCACCACTCCCAAGAGCAAAGGTTCTACGACAACCAAGACAATAGATTCATGATTATATACGAAAAAAACCTTTAATTAGTGTAGAAAACGCAAGGGAAGTAAGGGAAATTATGAGTTTTTTTGAATTTGCTTGAGCTTTACCATTGTCAGCGATTTCTTGAAGGAATTGCTGGTCTTGAGCCAAGCGCCAGAGATGGGTAGCCCCTTCCATTTGCAAGGTTCCTTCTTCGTACAGTAATTCTCGGTATCTTTCGATCTCGCAAATGGATGAAGGTGAAGAAACGTTGGCTTCTGGCTCAGGATCAGGCGTCAGGGTTAGATCGGCTTGACTAGCTGCTCTTCTTAGTGGACCTGAAGCGCTCGTTCGAGGTTGGGGCCTCATTTGCAGGTAATGGAGGAGTTGCTCTAATTCAGGTAATTTGCTGGGATCCAAAAGACGACAACGGGAGACGACTTCGCGTGCTAAGGCACGGACGTCTGTGTGAGGTCCAAGGCTTCTTAGACGGATCACTTTTTGGCAATCCTGGAGAGATATTTTGTTCATTGTTTTGTAAAGTAAACTAGTATGAAAATTGGACTTTTTTTTCGCCGACTAATGGCTCGCCTTCTTCAGATAAAACAGTAGCTTCCAGCTCATAAGAGACGACTAATGCCTTATCTACTGGATGTACGTCAACAGAGTCTAATCGGACACGCCTAGTTTGCATTGGGAGTAAATTGGAATAGGGAAAAAAGGACATTAAGATTAGAGAAAATAAAATGAAGGGAATTAAAATAAACCTTTTTAGGAAACGTTGACCATTTCCTGAGCTAGCTAACAACGCCTGGGAGTCTAAATCTTCCATATTAGTTGATTAATATGCAGGTTTCAGGGTCTATCACACATTAACTTGCAACACAACACAGAATGTTAATGTTGGCCGAACCATGTTGATGTTTTCCCCCAAGTAGTGAATGTGGGCAGTATACTGTAGAGATGGAGAGAGCAATCAACTCAATAGGTGGCGTTGGGGTTAACGGTCCGTTGTCAAGTTTTTTTTTATCAGTCTCTAATTTGCATATTATCTCGTATAGTTCAATTCCGGACCAGGCTTAAAAATTGTATTAAATAATGTTAGGTTTGAAAACAGTTTAAAAATGCTCATATTTAATCATCCGCCGCTTTATACACTTCAAATCACTGCTCTCTCACCCTCCGTACGTTTGCCACGCCTCCACGCTTCACGTCTGTCCTCTCGCACGCTAGTTTTACGGCTCTCTTCTTCGACTACCGCCGCTAGCCAGACTTCATTACACCTCTTGGTCAAAATTCTCCTAATTTCGAAATATAATTCAGGGAAAATAACATTCATAGGAATGTAAGCTTTCGATGACCCTTCTTCTAGCTTTTATAGGCTAATATAATTACAATATGGCCAATCTACATCTATGGTGCGCTACAAACTATCCGTAGACGGTTGAATTTGACAAGAAATGAAGTTTGTATATGCCAAGGGAGTTGATTTTCTCAAGAATCAATAGTTAAACGAGCCAGAGAGTTTAACAAAAGCGTCCCAGGATGTTTAAATACAAGACAGGATATGGACAAGAGGAGGTGCTGGACTTCGGTCACGTTATGGATTGCCTTGACGTCACAAAAGTGAACTTTATTAACATTTTACATGATCTTTTATGTATTTCCTTGAAGCGTAGATAAGGGATGACGTAGCGTAGGAAATGTCAACCTGTTATTCAGTAGTAATGAGATTTATCGACAAAGTGTCGATAGGGGCCAAAGTCTGCGGGAAAATGAATATAAACAAAATTTACGTCATCGAGCTAATGACGAACAGCTTTGGCATCTAATCAATATACCCTATGCTCTCCAAAGTATTGTACAATGCAATAACAAGGGCGGCAGATTAATCAAATTGATAACGTTGAGATAACCCATAACTTCCTTTTGAACTACGAGGATTAGCTAATAACGCGTCTAATATCAAAATTTTTCTTTCTTTTGAACCTTTGAGCCGTTTGTCAGACTGAAAGCTAACAATCAACATCCGTTGTTGTAAAGCGTACAAGTTTTGTTTACTTTATTTTTGTTTGGAATCAAACCAATTGTTTCATAGCAATTCACTTAATTTTCTTAAGCGAAAATTTTGAGAAGAATGGACAAGAATTTCAGTATAATTAATGGATAAGTATCGACGAAGCTAGATGCGTGTTGGACTCATTACTTTTGCAACGGATATTCCGTTGTCGCAACCAAACGGAAACCCAATGCAAGAGATAGCGGGATCTATAGACTTAAACCCCAACGCTTTCCTTGGGTACGTCACAACAACCAGTAAAGCCAACGCGATAAGACGCGACTCAAAAGATTACTAAAGAAAGGAAATACAAGTCTATTCAAAATTGCCTCCGAATTCATCAGTTTACCTCTGCTTGAGTCGAAGAGTGCCAGTGTTGATATCGATACAATGTCCAGCCAGGGTCAAAACGCCCATTCTTACAATGCGACTCATCCAACAGGTATTAACAATTTAAATACCATTCCTGGTTCTTAATTCGAAAGTAATTGAATGTATTTTGTGTTGTATTGGAACGTATTGGAACTTGAAACCAACAGGACAAGATGGCGATGCCAGTAATGGATGTTGTGGATGGTTCCTAACAATCCTATCGTGGTTAATTGTACTTGTAACCATGCCCTTTTCGCTTTTTTTTTGCTTCAAGGTATGAAATGGCGTTTTTTTGTGTGTTTTTTTAGAAGTTAGAAAGTTTTTAACACTTCATATCAACCTTTTAGGTTGTTCAACAGTACGAAAGAGCAGTGATATTCAGGTTAGGACGTTTATTATCTGGCGGGGCCAAAGGACCAGGTAATTAATCAATTTCAAGCACTTGAATCTTTCAGAAAAAGAAGCTAAGAATTTTAAACAAGTTGAAATGTTTCCAATACAGGTCTTTTCTTCATACTGCCATGCATTGATGATTACTCTAAAGTCGATCTGCGTACTTGCGTCTTTGACATTCCTCCTCAGGAAGTAATTAACAGATTTCACTTTTCTTTTAGTTTAAATAGTACGTTTGGATAACTCGGATTAATTTTTCATACATTGTCTTAGGTATTGACCAGGGATAGCGTGACCATCAGCGTCGATGCGGTAAGTTCTGGCAACTGATAACGTGACTGACTGTGATCTTAACGAAAGTATTGACTCACTATTAAAGCTTGTATAACCAACCATTACAGGTCGTGTATTACCGCGTGTCAAATGCTACCATGTCGATAACCAATGTGGAAAACGCGTCTCAATCTACTCGCTTGATTGCGCAAACCACAATTCGTAATATTCTGGGTACCAAAAGTTTGCAGCAGATTCTTAGTGAACGCGAAAACCTTTCCGCCGCAATGCAGGTTCTAATAACAACAATAATAACACTAATAAAAACAAAATGAAATCATAGTAATAAGAAGAAGTTGTAAAAGTAAATTATTATACGTCAAACTTAATTGGTAATATTGTGGCAATTTAAATGCTTTATTTTACTTGTTTATTTTAATAAATATATATTTATTTATTTTAATATTTATTTATTATTTAAGACAATCTTGGATGAAGCCACTGATGTTTGGGGCATTAAAGTGGAGCGCGTTGATATGTAAGCTATATCTTCTTGACTTTCCCCATCCGTCCCTGGAAGTAATAGTAAAATTTTCTCGAATTATTACAGTAAAGATGTGAGTTTACCTACGCAATTGCAACGAGCCATGGCGGCTGAAGCTGAAGCCGGCCGTGAAGCACGTGCTAAAGTTATAGCTGCCGAAGGCGAGTTTCAAGCCTCAAAGGCACTCAAGGACGCCGCCCAAGTTATGTCGGAATCGCCTGCGGCACTCCAACTGCGTTATCTTCAAGTAAACATCTTCACTCTTAGAAAACAATCTTGTCTATACGAAATTCCATGTTTGTCTCCCCTTTTTAGACCTTGAATACCATAAGCGCTGAAAAGAACAGGTAAAGACACGAAAAAGTCCAAAAGCCGGCTCTTGTTTATGTTCCTTTTATTTATTTGTAATCCTAGCACCATCATCTTCCCTCTGCCGATGGATTTCTTAACGCAGTTCACGCGGCAGTCGAAGCAGGACTAAAGACGTTGCTCTTAAAGTTTAACTTTATCCGCAAACAAGGATGAATGCCATGGATGAATGTATAAGCGTGTATTTGCCTTAATTATGGGGGTCGGTTGTATTTTTCAAAATTGTCTGACTGGCGTGTAAATGGTTTTAAAAAATCCGTGATTTTTTTTAAAGAATTACAGTGGAAAAATTAAGAAAATCGGACAGATAGTTTTTGAGACAAAGTATTTTAAGGTGGTCTGTTTGAGGGGTAAAACGTCCAGATTTCCTATGGTGTAAGAAAATTCAGAAGGTAAGAGTTGGCTGTGCTACCTTAGCATATCGAAAATACTCACACAAACCAACGTTCATGAACCAAATAATTCGAGCCACGTTCTTCGCCAATCACATTTAGCTACCAACCGATAGCCAAGTAAACTTAGTCAAATTACTTGCTCGCAATCCTTCATTCAGTTCATTTGGGCGTTCTGTAAAATTATCCGCTATTATCACATCACCTGCAATGAATTAATAAAGCCAAAGTAAATACAATTAAACCATCTTCTTCATCCTAATCAATATTTACCACCCGAGAAGAACGCGGCAGTGATTCCAAACGTGCCATAAGTTAATATCACATGTTGGCATGATGCCAAGAGTGCTAAATCCCCTCCAGGATCATCTTGATTCCCATTCCCTACCATTCAAAAGTCAATACATTTCTGCCCAAACATCTATTATGACTTTAAAGGATCTCTCAAGTGGAATTACCTGGAAAAACTACATCCGATGCTGCCAAATGTTCATCACACCAAGGTACATCATCGCTAATCACCATAAATAAGGGATTGCCGTACCGTTCTCTACGCCCAGAAGTGAACCAACCCAAACGTTTTAAAGAGTTTGAACCCGGAAAACTAAAATTACCGGTAAATAGCTTTGGCTCTATCAAAGTAACTCTTGTCAGCCATCTTGGCCTTCCCGTAAATTTCAGTCATATGATTGTAAAAGTCCGTACGGCGTACATGGACTCCAATTAACGTTGAATAGTTACGCCCTTGCGTAATCTCCTCAATCCGGGCATGCACCTGTGCCATAACAGCCTTTTTAAACTGAAATTCACTCAGCAACAGCTGGCGATGGCGGAATGCAATTGACCAAGTAAGCGAAGTTAGAGTAAGCGGGTACCCTGGATAGATAAAGCAAAACAAAGAATGCAATTATCCACAATTGTTTTGTTATGTGAGTCCATAAATCTAGAAAGAAGTTGTAATTTATTATTATTTATTATCATACATTGTTTGTAATCCTTTGTTTACAACTTTAAGGCCCCCCGGTCTCAAATAAAAAATAAAATATGAACGCCATCTAGGCGTCGCATAAACAAGCTAAGTTAGACGGGAGCCTTGGCGCATTAATTTTAAGACATTGAACTATACAGTTTTGTTATATGAGCCCATAAATCTAGAAAGAAGTTGTAATTTATTATTATTTATTATCATACATTGTTTGTAATTCTTTGTTTACAACTTTACGGCCCCCGGTCTAAAATAAAAAATAAAATATGAACGCCATCTAGGAGTCGCATAAACAAGCTAAGTTAGACGGGAGCCTGAGGGCATTAATTTTAAGATATTGAACTATAGACGCATTACCGGCGATTTTGGCACGTGAATACTCAATGGGTTTCAGGAGACGCTCCTTGTCAACAAAGTGTGAGTGGTAAACGGTATTCCAGGATACGTTGCAAGTAGGCAAATACTTCTCGCTGATAACCGTAGCGGTATTGCCCGTGAAATACTGAGCGAAAATGTTATTCAACCCGTCAACGATCCATAACTCCCGGTTTTGCATGGTCGCCACCACTCGAGCGCCTATATATTCCAAAAATAGATTGCCTAATCGACCAGCATCTCCAAGTAGCCACATTTCTTTGGGGCAAGGACCATGATCCACCACTTTCTGCACCGTTGGCCGGCGTTCTTTGAACAACACACCGAAATCTTCGACCCAACGTTCCTGGACACTTGTACGGGATTCTAACGAGTTGAAATAGACAAGAACTGAAGCAATTGCAAGCAATGAAACACCAAAAACATCTTTCCGTCGCCGAAGTAAACGCAGTAAAGAAGTCATTGGAAAGGTTTCCAAGCTCTTGATCGTTTTCTGTATATTTCCCTTTTAATCGTGAAGAGCTTTGGAGAAATCCCTCCGAGACTAACAAAGAGTTACTTCCGAATGCTTCAGTAAAAATATATGGAAGCTAATTCGTATCCTATACACTTTTTCTTTGTTCTAATATACAAACTTGGTCTAGGAAACAAGTAGTTGTAAATGATATGAGTAGGGTAATAAAGCTTGAATGTTTCTGAAAGTCTGGGTTGATATTGCCAAGCCAGGTGGATGTGTGCTCACTTTCCTTCTCCGTTGTTCACGTACTAACCGGCAGCCAAGTCCAGCTTGTCAAGTTACTCGCTTTCAACCGTTCATTCAAATCATTGGGTCTTCCGGTGAAATTATCCGCGATGATCACGTCACCTAGCGAGGGTTTTCATAGTTAAACATCAGGTACAGCATAATTGATGCAATGCAATCCGTTTACCTCCCGAGAAATACGCAGCCGTGACTCCAAACGTTCCATACGTCAGAATAAGATGCTTACATGACGCCAGTAATGCTAAATCCCAACCAGGGTCATCTTGATTACCCCTACCTAAGAACCAAATCTTAATTTTTACGCTCTTTTAACATTTTAAATCCGTATAAACTTTGAATTACCCGGAAACACAACATCTGGCGCTCGCATATTCCTTGCACACCAGGCAATGTCGTCACTAATTACCATAAACAATGGATTCCCATATCGTTCTCTATTGTAAAAAAAAAAAAAAAAAAATTGTAAGAAGAAAACAATTTGCTGAACGATCAATGTAGTGTGAGACCTCACCGATAGATGGCTTTGGCCCTCTCAAAATAATCCATGCCAGCTATCCTGGCCTTCCCGTACAATTCAATCATGTGATTGTAAAAGTCCGTTCGACGAACATGGATTCCAATTAAAATCGAATAGTTCAATCCTTTTGTAACCTGCTTAATCCGATAATGTACCAGCTCCAGGAACTTGTCTTTAAACTGGAATTCCTTAAGTAAAACCTCTCGGTGCCGAAACATAACTGACCACGTGACCGCAGTTAAGTTCAAGGGAAAGCCTGTTTAAATCCATTAAACCTTATAGAACATATTCTTGTCGAACTAGTATCCCATTTGGGAGCTATTTACCCACGAATTTCACGTAGGAATGGTTCAAAGGAGCCACTAGGCGCTGTTTGTTGACAAAGTACTCGTGCGAGACGCGTTTCCATTTTTGTCGGGAAATATTGCATCGAGAAGCTAAGTCGATTTCATTAACTATCGTCGCAGTAAGTCCGATAAAATATCTCCCGAAAAATTTGCCAAAATCTTCAGTGACAAACAACTGTTTCTCTTGCAACGTCGCCACCACTTGAGCGCCTATAAACTCCAGGAATTTGTTTCCCAGGCGTCCAAGGTCTTCAACCAACCAAATCTCCGTTGGACACGCCCCTTCTTCCATGTAGTTTGGGATGAGTTGTCCATGCTCTTTCAAGGGTGAATCGAAATCGTCCAACCAAGGATTGACGATCTCGATAGCGTTTCCAGGCACTTCATGTTTGAAGAACAAAACACAAACAAACGCCAACAATGAAACACAACAACAACACAGGCGCTTCCTATGCATCGTTGCCAGATAAACCCGTTAATTTTGTTCGATTTCTGGCCTTAACTGAGCTATTCGTAGATCTGATCTGTTCTGTTTCTTCAAGGAGAATTTAAAAAAAAAATTAAAATGGTAAACGTACACAGAATGCTTGGAAGCAGTCGAATGTTGAAACCGGTCCATACGACGATGACTAGTGAATGTGCCTCAAGGTCTCATACAAGGGGCTTCTCCCAATAAGGCGGTGTCTTGTGGTACGGAGAATATATTGATGTGAGTGAACTACATGGGTACTATACGCTCAACGGTCCATGTCGCTGTATAGTTGGTGTGTAAACCCTGATTCGCTTTAGGGTCGATGGTTCGTTATTGCCTTCTAAGGAACGCTAAGCGGTACAGCACTATAAAAAAACATTGATTATATACTTTAGGTGTCTTGAGATTAATTACTCGGCAATATGAATAACATTGTAGAAGATATATACAAACCAGAAAATATCATCTGGTGACTTTTTTTAAAATTTTTGCAGAAGAGCATGTAACGGGATTCGCATATAACGGGAGTTTATAGGTCGCGTGAAAACGGGATCTATAGACTTAAACCCCAAAGCTTCACTTGGGTATGTTACAACAACCAGCAAAGCCAACGGGATAAGACGCGACTTGAAAGATTGTTAAAGAAAGGAAATACAAGTCTATTCAAAATTGCCTCCGAATTCGTCAATTTACCTCTGCTTGAGTCGAAGAGTGCCAGTGTTGATATTGATACCATGTCCAGCCCTGGTCAAAACGCTCATGCTTACAATGCGAGTCATCCAATAGGTATTAACAATTTAAATAATATTCCTGGTGCGTAATTCAGAAGTAATTGAATGTATTTTGTGTTGTATTGGAACGTATTGGACCTTGAAACCAACAGGACAAGATGGCGATACCGGTAATGGATGTTGTGGATGGTTCCTAACAATCCTATCGTGGTTAATTGTAATTGTAACCATGCCCATTTCGCTTTTCTGTTGCTTCAAGGTATGAAATGGCGTTTTTTTTGTTTTTTTCTAGAAGTCAGAAAGTTTTCAACACTTCATATGAATCTTTTAGGTTGTTCAACAATACGAAAGAGCAGTGATATTCAGGTTAGGGCGTTTAGTATCTGGCGGGGCCAAAGGACCAGGTAATTAATCAATTTCAAGCACTTGAATCTTTCAAAAAAACAAGCTAAGAATTTTGAATAAGTTGAAATGTTTCCAAAATAGGTCTTTTCTTCATACTGCCATGCATTGATAACTACTCTAAAGTCGATCTGCGTACTTTCGTCTTTGACATTCCTCCCCAAGAAGTAATAAACAGATTTCCCTTTTTTTTAGTTTAGATTTTACGTTTGGATAACTCGGATGAATTTTTCATAAATTGTCTTAGGTATTGACCAGAGATAGCGTGACCATCAGCGTCGATGCGGTAAGTTCTGGCAACTGATAACGTGACTGACCGTGATCTTAACGAAAGTATTGACTCACTATTAAAGTTTGTATTACCAACCATTACAGGTCGTGTATTACCGCGTGTCAAATGCTACCATGTCGATAACCAATGTGGAAAACGCGTCTCAATCTACTCGCTTGATTGCGCAAACCACAATTCGTAACATTCTGGGTACCAAAAGTTTGCAGCAGATTCTTAGTGAACGCGAAAACCTTTCCGCCGCAATGCAGGTGATAATAACAACAATAATAACACTAATAAAAACAAAATGAAATCATAGTAATAATAAGAAGTTGTGTAAAAGCAAATTATTATACGTAAAACTTAATTGGTAATATTTTGGCAATTTAAATGCTTTATTTTCCTTGTTTATCTTAATAAATATATTTTATTTTTTATTTTAATATGTATTTATTATTTAAGACAATCTTGGATGAAGCCACTGATATTTGGGGCATTAAAGTGGAGCGCGTTGATATGTAAGCTACATCTTCTTGACTTTCCCTATCCGGCGCTGGAAGTAATAGTAAAATTTCTTCCAATTATTTACAGTAAAGATGTGAGTTTACCTACGCAATTGCAACGAGCCATGGCGGCTGAAGCTGAAGCCGGCCGTGAAGCACGTGCTAAAGTTATAGCAGCCGAAGGCGAGTTTCAAGCCTCAAAGGCACTTAAGGACGCCGCCCAAGTTATGTCGGAATCGCCTGCGGCACTCCAACTGCGCTATCTTCAAGTAAACATACTTCACTCTTAGAAAAACAACCTTAACTATACGAAATTCCATGTTTGTCTCCCCTTTTTAGACCTTGAATACCATAAGCGCTGAAAAGAACAGGTAAAGACACGAAAAAGTTCAAAAGCCGGCTCTTGTTTAAGTTCCTTTTACTTATTTGTAATTTTAGCACCATCATCTTCCCTCTACCGATGGATTTCTTAGCGCACTTCACGCGGCAGTCGAAGCAGGACTAAAGTCCTTGTTCTTAAAGTTTAACTTTATCCGCAAACAAGGATGAGTGCCATGGATGAATGCATAAGTGTGCATTTGCCTTAATTATGGGGGCCGGTCGTATTTTTCAAAGTTGTCTGACGGGCGTGAGAATGGTCTAAAAAATCCGTGATATTTTTTTTTAAGAATTACAGTGGAAAAATAAAGAAAACTGGACAGATAGTTTTTGAGACAAAGTACTTTAAGGTGGTCTTTTTGAGGGGTAAAACGTCCAGATTTCCTATGGTGTAAGCAAATTCAGAACTCGCCAAGGTAAGAGTTGGCTGTACCACCTTAATAGCTTTACAACCGAAAATTGTAACCAAAAATTTCTCAACCAAAGACCTGGAAACAGCTGTTAGAAAATCGACCCTTAAATTGAAACGAAGCAAAAGGCACAAATTAGTGCTTCAGCGGCTTACTCGACAAGACAAGTCTTTAGATAAGGAATATACATGATAGTAAAAGGGTTGAAAGTTGATTCTTATTCCAATTTATTCTTTTCAATTGTATAGTGGAAACTTACTTTCTAGTGCAAATTGTCAGTGATAGGGCAAAAAATAGAAATATAAATTACAATAAATTTATCTCGCGAGGGGAACAATGAAACTTCAGTCCTTTGTGCTTGCAATAGTAAGCAAGTCAATGAGCAAGAATGAAATGTATTACGCGAAATCTGAAAAAGAACATCCTGAATCCAGGTTCTCGTTTCCATACTTCGTTGTTTGCTTTCTAGAGGCAGGGTTTTTAGCCCCTCCCCTAACAGAACAGTCTACAGTTAGGAAGAGTGTTTACTGGGCTCGTGTTGCGTTACATTTGACTAAATAAGGTAAGAAAACTACGTTGGTGCTTCTATTCCTCTTAATTGCAGATACTATTATAACTAGGGAGACTATGGCTACACTCGGGGCTTGGTTAGTAACGGAAAACGCCGAGAAAACCTTAAAAAAGAAGAAACGTATCGTGAAACACAAGAAGAAAGCATGGCGCACCACTTCGGATGTTCGAGACGTCGAAGCTTTTTTGGAAGAAGAACGTTTGGAACAGCGCTTAGGGTAACTTAAAACCCAACTTAACCTTCTATAAACCTAGGTTCTACAACTTCTTATTCTAGAGCACCATTTGCTGAGCGACCGAACGAAAGCCTCTTCGTAATCGATGAAAAGCCCCAAGAATTCATTGTTGAACCTAAATCTAGTACCTTGCCAGTCTCTGCCAGAAAACGACGGCGTGAAAACCTAACCCTCAAATGTTTCGCCGGTCTAGAATCGAAATCCGCCGTTCCAGACCCAGTTAAAAAACGGTAAAATTGACTTGAATATTGGCAAAGTTACCAAGAATTCTGCTGGTTTGTCTGTAGAAATCGCGTCCGATTGCCCGCAGAGCGACGCAATCCACTCGTAGTGCAAAAGCAACGCGAATTACGTGAAGCAGGCAAAATTCCAGCGTGGGCGGCCTCATATTTGAAGCAGTCTGCCAAGAATAAGGAGTTTTACGCCAACAAGAAGCCTTCAGAACGCCTGAGGAACGATTTCAACTTCGATTTATGGGGCGCTAAAGGCGAAGAAGTGTTTGTAAGAGACAAAGATGTGGCTGAATCGGGTTTAGAACCTGGCATGAAGAAGTACATTTTGGAACAAACCAAAAAATGGCCCATTCCCATGCCAGCGGACGATAGGAGAACCAAATCTGCGATAAAAGCTGTGGAACTTCCTCACCCAGGTTCGGAATTTTGCATTCTAAAGCGGTTTCTGGTGCTTGCTAAAGCGAAATCTTGGCTAGGAATGTCGTACAACCCTACTTTCGAAGACCACCAGGAGTTATTAATGAAAGCCCATGCAGTTGAAGCTGAAAAGGTTCGCGTGGAACAGAGAATGAACCGTCAGATAGGACCAATGCTAAAGAAAGTCTTGAAATCAGAAAGAGAGGTAAAATTCCTTGAAATAATTCCTTAGAAAATTAGCTTTTACATTCTAGAATTAAACGTACTATTAAAGCGATTAAAACGATTAAACGATATATTAAACGATTAAAAAAGGCTAAAATGTAATGAATTAACTTTTTTTTTTAGGAAATGATTATGTCTGAGATGATTCAAGGTCTTGATGAAGATTCCGATGAAGAGAACGTAGAGGACACTGATTTGGTTGAGCCAGAGACGCTAGCTAACAAAAATGAGCGCAAAACCAGACAACAACGACGTAAAGAGAAGGTGATGAAAAGCCAAGAGCAGTTACGCGAAAAAGAGAAGGACGAGAAGCAGCGTATGCACGATATTTACCGGTAACATTTCATTTTTACAAATTTTAAGTAATGAATTATTAATATTTCTTGTTCTTACTTTTCTTACTGTTCTTTCTTACTTGTGTTTACTCTTTTTAAGGCTGAAGAGTATAAAGAAGGAGATTAAAGAATGGGAGAAGTTGCAGGAAGAGAAATTGGTGAAGAAGAAGGAAAAAGAAGTTGAGAAAGAACTGCTGCCAAGGACTTTAGGCCGCGTGAAATACGAAGAACCTGATTTGGATGTAAGTTGAATTCAAATTCCTAATTTTATTGCATTTTATTGTATTTTATTGTATATCTATTGTGTTTAATCTTCGCTTTAAATTTACTGAACTTTTTCATTCGATTTTCTGTATTTTCTTGTGGATTTCAAATCGATCAATCGATAGGTTTATCGATTTTCAAATCCATAGATTTGAAAATCGATAGATTTCAAATCTTAGGCTGAAGTTTGAATTCTATGAAATCGATTCTTAATTGAAATCGATTCTTAAGCTGAAGTTTGAATTCTATGAAATCGATTCTTAATTGAAATCGATTCTTAAGCTGAAGTTTGAATTCTATGAAATCGATTCTTAATTGAAATCGATTCTTAAGCTGAAGTTTGAATTCTATGCATTTTTTTCCTTACTTTAGCTGCAATTGAGTGAAGAATTATGCGGATCGTTGAGAGAATTGAAGTCAGAAGGTGATTTGTTAATGGATCGGTACAAGTCACTGCAGAAGCGGAACTTTATTGAGCCTCGTCTTCGACAAAGGTAAACTTTGAACTTGAAATTTTACAGAAAATCTCTTAACGATTGTTTTGCAGGATGAAGAGGAAGTATCGGCTGAAGAAATTTGAGAAAAGGAGCCATAAAGACCCTGAAGAACCGAAGAAATATCCTCAGAAGTGAAAAGTACCATCCGTTAAACAAATTGGGCTGAGATTTGATCGGGCAATACATCGCGATTTTCTCGAGAAACCTATTTAAGATAGCTTAGTACTTCCTTTTCTTTTACAATAAGTTTTTATGTGTTGGAATAGTACAGTTATAATGGTGCAATCGGCTCGACTGCGGAGCTGCTCTACTAAAGGTAAAGGATAACCTTTAGCTACAGGAATTGTAGCCAGAATCCTTAGATTGGGATTCTGGAATGCGGTTTGGACTTTGGACTGGAATAAACTGCTGAATAACTCCATTTTGCCTATCTCATCGATTACCAAGATGCCTGTCTGCTGTAATAGTTGGGAATTATTCAGCTTAACAGGTTAAATAAGGTTCAGCAAAGGAGTTTTACCGAAGCTTCCAGGGCAGGAATGGCGATCGATTCAAAGGATTGGACATGGACAGAGTATTGACCCACTTTAGGTGCTCCAGAGCTAGTTTTAGACACAATTTAAAGCAGTAATGGACAACATTGGAAAGTGTTTACCCTATCCTTGCTAGAACGCTACGTTCGCCCGAAAGATTGACGATATCGAAGCCAATTCTCCTTCCAACATCTCGAACTTCTTCGGTGTAAAAGCCATTCAAAGGCGAACCCTTGGCTTTCAATTTATCACACACTCGGCGTATTAATGTGGTCTTTCCACAACCTAATTACACTAAAATCATTAAACAAGAAAGGCCTTTTCTGCAAATACACCCTGCGTTTGAACTGTTTAAACTGTTGTTTAACGTTCGAAATCTTGCGAACAAATTAGAATGCTAATTTCAGAACCGAAAACTAACGTTTTTCGAACGCATTTCTAGAAATCAAATTAATTCCATATTATTTGTGGTACACATCGTAAAATCGGCTTCACTTAGGACTATTTTAAGCTAATTTGGATCCATATTAGCTGTCTGAAGCTAATTGCCAAGTAATAATACTCCATGGAAGCTTCTGGAGCAACAGTCAATGTTATGAAAAGCACACCAAACCATCGTTCAAGATTCATTGTTGTTCGCAAGAAGAAGCTCAGATTAAGTATCGAACCTTTTAATCGTGCACATTTACCTGGAGATCCGGTTAGAAGAACATGAGGCATATTATTTGTTTAAACTAACGAAGAGAACACTAAATCAGGTAATACATTCCTCAAAAATAACACGTTTTCAGCTCCTTGCGGAAAATCCTGGAAGTTAACCAAATTTCCCCGCCTAAAGTGACACGTTACTGCCTGGAAAACAATAAAACCATGCTTTTTTGAAACTATAGAACGTAATAATTCGCAAGGCTTTTTGTAACGAAAGTTTGTATCTACTTGAAGAGAATATAAGGCTCCGATTACAGTCGAAACGCGACAAAATAACATCCATTTCAAAACCAATAAACGGCTTTCAATGTACCCAAAACATAAATTACATGCGCACTTGGAATCTCCCTGCTCTAGTAATATACTTGACACCTTTAAAGGGCTTATACTTCTCTCCATACATATCGAGTCGGTTAACTTTCAATCCGGACACCGCCATTTGGTTAATAGTAAATTGCACCTAACAAAATCAATAAATTCATTAGTAAATCCCACAAAAAACAATTCATTCTCTTTTTTCTTAAAAAGTTGAAATCATGATCAAATAACTTACATTAAGAACAGGATTTGCGTCTGGTACCGGAGCTCCACTCTGAACCGCAATCTATTAACAAAATGACCCTTAAAAATGATTCGAAACGAAATTAAGAATAAGAAAAATAAGAAAAAAAATTTTAAAAAAAGAAAAAAAAAATAAGAAAAAATAAGAAAAAAATAAGAAAAAATAAGAAAAATAAGAAAAAAATAAGAAAAAATAAGAAAAATAAGAAAAATAAGAAAAAATAAGAAAAAAAGAAAAAAAAGAAAAAAAAAATAAGAAAAAATAAGAAAAAAAAGAAGAAAAAAAAAGAAAAAAAAAGAAAAAAAATAAAAAAAAAATAAGAAAAGAAAAGAAAATAAAAGAAAAGAAAAAAAAAAAAGAAAAAAAAATAAGAAAAAATAAGAAAAAAAATAAGAAAAAATCCACAAACCGTTCCACGAATATTCGGAAGTTTCGTAGGATCAATCCTTCCCACATCCCAGGTTAATATCTTGGTAACCGGGTCAAAAGCCACGCGACCTTGTGTGGAGGTCAAAGTGCAATTCAAAACCGCTTTGGGCATCGGAATCTCCAAAATCACGTTTTCCACCTATTCATTTCCAAGATAAATCCCTTACAAAACTGGGCCAAAAAGCGTTCTTACTGGTCTCCCCATTGTTTGCTTAGGGCCCACAGTTAGATCCAATTTGCCTCCAGTGCCTTCTCTAAATGACAATTGGTGCCTAACATACAACGGAATGGCCACCACGCTTTGGCAGCTAATATGGTACGACATGAGGCGGAAACTCCCATCAGGTGGGATAAACGACAGAATATGCTCCGTCTACAAACAACCCCCAACCAAAAAAAGCATTAAAATTCAGTCCAGTTTCATGAATAACCATTAGTTTGAGCTGTCTTACTTCCCAGCGCTTGAATCGCACACAAGGATGAAAGCTGACGTCATCAAACAAGCGAGGATTCATAAACGAGAAGGTTAAATCAGGCATTCCGCTGAGTTTGATGCAGCAATCAATGTAGCCCTGGATGTCGGCGAAAACTGTGGAGCCGGATTTGTCAATTATAGCGTCTACTTCTTCTATGACGTCGAAATAAGCTTCATTATTGGCGTATTTCACGCCTGCACGGCGCCAAGGGATGTTTGAGAGCTGCCCAGAGGGTAAAATGGAGCTCACGCTAAAAATAAGCACCGAAAAAGTGAGTGTAATCTGATTTTGAGTTGTTTTGAGTTGAAATAGGTTGAGGATTGATTACTTTGACTTGCCAGTCACGGTATTGGCAATTGTTCGCAAGATATTAGGCGGTTTGATGAGTTCTTGAAGGATATTCGACTCGGTTGCTAAAGGAAATCCGTTGTCCAGCATCTCGTCTAGAAGCTGTGGCAAATAAAAGGGCTTTAGGGACTTAATTTGGGGGTAGGTTGAATGGTATTCACTTCGTAGACGACTACATAGTGTTCTTTGATGATGGATTCCGAGCATTCGCTAAAATAGTCTTCGAATGTGGTGACTACACGATGCAGGAACTCTACGACGAAAAGAGGAGGAGCTAAAAGAGAGAAAATTGAGATCATTAGTGGAGTTTTAAGGGTAAAAATCGCGATTATTTACTTTCTTCCATGCAGACTGCGACGAAGAAGAGATTACAGCGAAAGATGCTGATCAAGTAATGATGGGGAGTGGCAATGACAGGCGGAATGTCATCCGAGCTGGTACTTTTGCGTTGGGCATCGAAGAAATAATCGCAAACTGATCTTGGAATGACGCTTTTCCAATGTTTTTCCATAAACACATCCCTGGGAAAACAAATCAAAGTTATAAATCATTGCAAATGAACAGAGTTCTCAAAATTTAAGTGGGGAAACAACTTACCCTGAGGAATTAATAATAAATAAACTGTGAATCATAATGAATTCCCTGGGATTAATCCCAAACTGGAACTAATCGAACGAAACAACAAACGGAAGGTAAAAGGCGAACGGCGAAGTGGTTAAAGGCGCTTCCCGATCGGCGAACTTTAGTCGAAAAGAGTACGACCCAGCTTTTTACTATTCCTTAATGTTTCTAAAATATTAGCTTAAAAACCTATAATATAAGACGTCAACAAGGAATCATTTAGAAATTTTTAGAAAATACAGAGACTTGGGGATTATTCAAAAGTAGCGCCAAAAAACGATGGCTTTGGGTCGCTCTTGCGTAGCTTTCCATACACTTCTCCTAATATTGGGGAAATAATGCAAGTTAGAGGAATACATTAGAGAATAGTTTATTCTTAGGTAAAGCACAATACATTTTCGGTGGAATACATAAAGTTCAAGGGTTGTTTAATAGTATTTGGGAGCAGCATAGGTAGCAATGTACGGGGCGGGTTGGTAAGCCGCTTTGTAGGCTGGTTGGTAAGCGGGTTGGTAAGCGGGTTGGTAGATGGGTTGGTAAGCCACAACGGGTGCTTGGTAAGCCGCTTTAGGGGCGTAAGCAGGGGCATAAGCCTTCTCTCCGACGTATTGCACATCAGCAACATATCCACTGTATCCATCAACGTAATAGTTTACGATCTACACAAATAAACGAATTATTTACTGTTTAAAACCCCCAAACCCGCATTCAAAGTTCTCACCTGGCGGCGACCATCGGGAAGCACTACATTGTAGGATCCTTTGGTCAAATCCTTATCGCGGCTTTCGGTATGTCCCATGTCGACATAAGACTTTGCGTCCTTAACCGCATAATCGAAGTTGTAATATGCTGGAGCCTATAATTATCAAGTGTAATTAAAACCGTTAAGAAATCCCAACAATAATTACATAGGCTGCTTCTTTGTAGGGAGCAACTCCGTACAAGTTGGCGGACGCCAAAGTCGCCAAAGCGAGAATCAAAAATGCCTATTGGAATCAGCACAAATTGAGACAATGAAACCTATTCTAATCATCCTTACGTTCTTTTTAACGAAATTAATTCTCATTTAAGAAATGAAATGTTGAAGAAATTAATTATGTAAGGAATAATTCATTATTAAAGTACTTGACCTGCATGTTGATGTACTTGGGATGGTTGTGTAGCTGAAAAGAGCTGGAATGGAACTGATGATTACTTACGGTTAAACTTGCGATATTTATACTCGCTAGGAAGTGTTTTTTTGTCAAGTCTCGAATTCCAACTTTGGCTGGGAATTCTTTTTTGATCCTTCAGTTGTAACCTGTCACTAACTGCCCCGCCCTGGAGTAGTCATTCTTTCTATCACTTTCAGTTTCTCTAGCTCTCTTTATCTGCTCTATGAGTGTGAGACGTGATGAAGGCCGATTGCAGCAAGTTGACACGCTGAGATACAGGAGGAAAACCTAAGACTTTCAGGGCTGCCCAAAATCACTCAAGTGGAAATCTTGAAGCTATTTCTCGACTTCCAATTATGCTAACTAGGCCAATACAAATTCCCGTACCACAAGGAGCTTTTCGTAAAAAGATCGACAAGATTAGATGTCGACAAGAGAAACTTACCGTAATTCCCTTCTTTTAACTTATCCTGTTCTGAAGAAACGTGAATTTACTTACAACAGTACCTAAAAGTCGTCATACTGCATTCCTGGTACTTCTCGAATGATTCGAAACGACTATAAAGATTGCTATTAGGATTATAACGTACCTAAAGAAAGAAAGAAAACACATAAACGGTTCTTTTGCATTCATAAAGAGATTGTATTGTCTGTTGTCAACAAAGTAGTTCCTTACAAACCAGTGGACTGTAACTGAATATAAAAAGAACTTACACATTAGTGTCATAAGCTTTTTAAAATAAGACTTTGAAATAGTGTACAAAAACAAAATATGTTGTACGCATCAGGCGAAACTAACAAAAAGATATGAAAGAATAGAAGAAAATCCGATCCGATTTATTTCCATCGCCATCGGAAAGATGCCAAAAGAGGATAGTGATCCGAAGGACTAGCTTCATTAGGCATTAATCCTAATTGATCGCAATCTTGGTGGGTTGGTAAACGCAATGTGCCAAGCAACGACAGCGAAGGAGATGAAGATCCTTTATGGTCTAGTAAGCCCGACTCACTGAAAGTAATAATGCAAAGATATGAAATACATCCACTATTGAAGGAAATTAACAAAAATGAGTTTCCTTAGCTTCAAGAAACCGTTAAAAATAACGACTAATTCAAAAAATTAATCGATAATCGATTACAGATCGTTTATTTGTTAAAACAAACAATCTATAATCGATTACAGATCGTTTATTTGTTAAAATCAACGATCTGTAATCGATTACGCTCTTTAAAATCTAATTGTTTACAACTTAGTACCGTTTATAATCGATTATCAACCAAAACGAAGTTTTTTCAAAGAAATCGATTGTTTTAAGCAAACTATACTAAAAATTACACTAAAATCAAATTGTTTACAACTTGGTACCGTTTATAATCGATTATCAACCAAAACGAAGCTTTTTCAAAGAAATCGATTGTTTTAAGCAAACTATACTAAAAATTACACTAAAATCTAATTGTTTACAACTTAGTACCGTTTATAATCGATTATCAACCAAAACGAAGCTTTTCCAAAGAAATCGATTGTTTTAAGCCAACTATACTAAAAATTACACTAAAATCAAATTGTTTACAACTTGGTACCGTTTATAATCGATTATCAACCAAAACGAAGCTTTTTCAAAGAAATCGATTGTTTTAAGCAAACTATACTAAAAATTACACTAAAATCTAATTGTTTACAACTTGGTACCGTTTATAATCGATTATCAACCAAAACGAAGCTTTTTCAAAGAAATCGATTGTTTTAAGCCAACTATACTAAAAATTACACTAGAATCTAATTGTTTACAACTTGGTACCGTTTATAATCGATTATCAACCAAAACGAAGCTTTTTCAAAGAAATCGATTTTTTTTAAGCAAACTATACTAAAAATTACACTAAAATCAAATTGTTTACAACTTAGTACCGTTTATAATCGATTATCAACCAAAACGAAGCTTTTTCAAAGAAATCGATTGTTTTAAGCCAACTATCCTAAAAATTACACTAAAATGTAACTTCTGTTTACCTGTAAAAGATGTAATCTACGGTCATCCATCTATCTTGACGGGAAGTGACATTCAAAGGCCCCTCTTGGGTATACTCGTTCGGATAAACCGAGTTGAGTTGTAGCTTATGACTCAAAGAGCCTGTAGCAAAGGTATGCGACGGTTCCACGACTCCACTTTCTTTCTCGCCATTGGAATTCCGCTCCAAATGGACGGAAGCATGCTGGCATTGATCACTGATCTTCAATTGAGGCGGAATTAACTCGCTGGACATCTTAGATCCTCCCGAGCTTCTTCTCAGCGTCTTATCTGTCAGCCCACTGTACTCTAAAGCACCGCGAGTGACAAATTCGTACACGCTGCTCTGCGGTTCGAGGTTAAAATCGCCCGTGAGGACTACGGGGATGTAAGGATTGGGAGATTCGTCATCTTTATACGCAATGTGGTCCAATTCCGCGAACAAGAGCTGCAACTGAGCCAGTCTCACGTCATGGCGACGAGGATTATACAGCAAATGTGTTGTTGCAACACATAAACGATGATCTGCGCCAGCTTCCGAGTGTCTAGGCGCCAATAACACGATCAGTCCCACGTTATCGCGGTTCAGAACCTGTATTCCTGGTTGCCGATACTCCACGCTCTTCTCTTGCAACAGTTTAAACTTTCTTTCGCGGTAGAAAATCGCGCACCCGTCTGGTTTATCCCCCGTTCTGCACTTATACACTCCTTTATAACCTAACCATACAAAAGAATGAGTAAATTAAATAAAACTAAAGTAAATTAATTAAAACTAAAGATTCTAAGGATATCTTACCCCTAGAGGCTAGAAACGGTTTAAAGAACGAGCCAAAATGGTTCGCTTGCACTTCTTGAAGGCAAATGATCTACCAAACCATTATTCTTAATTTTCTTTCCATTTTTTTAAGCAAATGAAGGAAGAAATTGGCTTACATCAGGAGAAAATGAGTCAAATTCCTTTTGGAAACGAAGTTTCCGGTAATACCACTCAAGAAAACGAGCTGGAATACCCTTATACAAGGATTGGTGCTGCTCTAAGAGCGTTTGAGCCAACACATTGTACGAAATGATCGTGAAATCGGTATAAAAAGGCCGTTCGGACTCGCCTTTTGCTGGTAGACAAGCGTCACTCCATTCCCAGCGTCTTATCTTGTTCAATAGGCTTTCTGCTTCAGCTTCTGAAGCACCCAAAGCGTCTATTTGGATGAAAAATGGTTAAAAACCTTGTATAGAGTTACTCCAATTATGTTTTAAAATTACCTTCGAAGCTTCGGGGTTTTGTATCCTTCCAATTCTTGTGTTTCTTATGCTGAGGAGATCGAGAGGGCGGTTTCAGATCCCGGAGATAATATGCAGGACCCGGAGGCTCTTGGCCACGCCCATATGGTCTCGGATTTGGAGTTTGAGTGTGTAAATTGACTCTGGAAGCGTACGCAGAGTCGCCAAATGCTCCTCGTGACGAATGATGTGTAATTTGACTGCTGGATTGTTGTTCATAACACGAATTGTAAGAAAAAGTGTCGTTACTGAAGGAAGGCGTGTCTGAATGGCGGCGAAATGGTTCCGTACCTACGTAAATAATCAGTTTACTTCTTTAAGAAGGAATTCCATTAAACGTGATTTTTTATTTTATTTTTTACCAGATTTAGAATCATTGGGATTTGAACCGCGTCCACGACCTCTTTCATGAGCTGAGTAGTTTCTTTGCATGGCTATGAATAGTATAGAGTGGGAAGTACAAGCGATTCCTGATTTTTAGTTACAAAAATAATAACAAAAACGTGAAAACAGGGGTTTTTAAAAAACTTTGTTTGCTGGGATTTCAGGGTAATCTTAACTTACTTACTTACTTAGTTTGGTTGCACGTGAGACAAAAAGAATGCACATTTCATCAGTGACTGATTAATTCACTTAAATTTAACGTAAAACTAAAAGCGAATAGTGTGGCGACGTTTTCATCAAGTCACGTGGCCAAACCCAGCTGACTTGTGATTTGCGAACGAGCCATTGTTTGTCTGTGTCATTGTTTTGGCCAAGTTTTCGGTAAGGCGCGATGGTGCTACCAGAAAGGGTGCAAATAGATGTAGAACCGCAACCCGCTTCGTCTACATAGCCGACCCAGAAAAAAATTCGTTGTCACAGCATAGCGGATTGCGTATCTCGTTAAGACGCTTGTGATACGATGTATCAATCTTATGAAATGGGCACATTAACTGCCACGGGAGCTCCTTTTATCTATGTAGATTTGTTGTCTGCTGGGATCTACGTAAGATCTTTCTTTGTAAGACCTTTCTTTCCCCCGGTTTAGCACTCTTTTCATCGAAATAAAGTTCGTTCAGTAATTCCACCAGGCGTCGTTGCTTAGAAATTTGAATCGGGCGCGCGGCAATATTGGAATTTCATTGTCGAAGCTTAAAGCTTAGTAACTCTTTGGATTTTGATTGGATAACCGCACACGTAAATTCCCTCTAACCACATCCCTTTTGAGGCAGGAAATGCAGAACTAGAAAGTTGAATTGGCGATAAGAATGTTATCCTTTAAGTCTTTCAATTTGTGAGTCTGCACTCCTGTGTAAGTCTTACTAGAAGCTTGTTTCGCCCAAAGAGCAAACTACAGGCAATTGATTCGTGATTGTACTAATTGGTGGATTAGCGGCGTCGGTTAACTGTTTGCCCAGTGCCTGAGCGTTGGCATATATATGACACTGATTTGGATTTGGCCGCTTTGGTTATCTTATCACATCGCTCGAGAGCTCGAGTACGTCACGGTGGATCCTCGTTATCTCATATACCTTTCCTCCCATCCCTTGTAATTGTTTAATGTAAAACGGTCCTCTTCACACTCCAGTCCCTGATCATGTTTCTTCTCCCATTAAAGTGAGCCGCAATTCGTGTTTGTTGAACATTTGTAGTCATGAATATTGAATCGGATCCACGAAGGACATTTCCTGGACTCACTTTCGTCAGTTACGTGATCGTGGCGCCAATCATCTTAGTTGCAGGGATCATCCTCAACATCTGGGGCTTAACCGCCGTCAAAAAGTCCAGGATTACAGGAGTGACTCAGAGTTATTTACTCGCCTTAGGCATGAGCAACGTGGCAGTTATGTTGTGCAGTTTCCCTGTGGTGTACCATCTCTACGCGTTCCAAGACTACCTTACTTACTGTCGAAACTGGCTGGAATTATTCAGCCAAATCCACTTAGAAATACCTTTGGCCAACAGTTTGATGACCTTCTCAGTTTATGTGATTGTTTGCATGACGGTCGAGCGTTTTTATTCAGTTTGCAAGCCAGCAGAATTTCGTAAAGTCCATCAAAGCAGTATTGCCCGTAACGCCCTCTTGGCCAGTGCCTTGATAGCTTTTATGACTCAACTCCCTCTAGCGTTTAGGAAAACCACCAGCTGCACCTGGGACCTCCAGTGTCTCAACTGTAGCATGCTGGAGAACGAAATGGTGACTCTTTCACCTTGGTGGCGAGCTTACATTTGGCTCAATGAGATCCTCTCTCGTTTCCTACCATGTTTAGTGCTTTGTGTGCTCAATGTCCTCATAATTGTCAAGTTCCGCCACGTGGTCCGGAAGCGTCAAAACATTATGAACCCACCGTGCCCCAAAATGGCGCCGCTTCCGCTGACGCCACGTGCCGGCAACGTGTTAGTTACTACCCCTGAGGAGAAGAGACTTATTCGCTTGTTATGGTTGCTTATGGTGATTTTCATATTTTCTACGATGCCTATGGGTATAATGTTTGTATTTCTGAGCGAGGCCCGTGCTGAAGATTACGTGTTCCAGCTGTTTCGAGCTCTGGCGAATAACTTAGAGCTCTTTAACTTCTCCAGTAACTTGTTTGTGTTTTGTGTCTGTAGCTCTGAGCTTCGCAAATTGATGTGGTCATGCACATGTACACGCAGGAAACCCAATTAAAACCAAAGTAACAGTCTTTATTTTCTGGGGTAAAATGTGAACTTATTGTCTTCGTTTGTTTGATTTGGGTGGTTTGGGCGTCACAATTTCTTCTTCTTCCTCTTCTTCTTCTTCTTCCGCTCCGGTATTCTTGTACCAGTCCTTGCTGGGAAACAAATTAACATTAATTACAGTTTATTAAGCGTTTTAAGTCAGTATTTTACCATTCAGGTACGTTCTTAGGCTTGTCACAACGCTTAGTAGCGTCGTTGTAGACTTGCCCCGTAGAGCAGCCATTTCTGCGCGCTTCTACTCCATTGATACAGACATAGAAGTACTGGCAATCAGTAGGATCAGGGTAAAGGGGATTGGTAATGCCGCTAGGGTCATTTGGCGCTAGTGGCGGGCATTCAAAGTCGATAACATCTGCAGAATTATACATTTGTTTTTAATACATTAGAATTACAAGTACATTTAAGATTAAATTTTAAAATCTTGCCTCTGCTTGAGCAACCAGCACGATTAGCCTCTCCTGGCCAGGAGCAAGTACCCGATTTGGGGTCGAAAACCAATCCGCCGGGACACGTCACCAAGTTGAACTGACCGTCCGAGCAGAAATAGAATTGGTTGCAAACCGCAGGATCGGGATCAGGAAAGTACCCGTTCTTCCGAGGGCAGTTGGTACTCGGTTGAGGTTTCTCTATAGAATTCGAATCTCAAAATCAGTTCAGTTCACGAAAGTATTCAAATAATTAGTAAAAAATAACTGAAAATACATTCGAAATCAATCAAAAAGACGGCCAATACTTACGCAACGCAGGGCGGTCGGTACATTTGACTTGAAAGGGGAAATCACACTTAAAGATATGGTTGCCCAGGTCCGCGTAGACGAGTCCATCAGGACACAGATGTTCCGTCATCACTCCATCCGCGCATTCGTAGTAACGGTCGCACTGTTCCGAATCCGCGAAGAATCCATCCGGTTCTGGACAGTCATCGGTTTGGGCTTTCACTGTTGCGAGAAAGGGTCACATTTAAAACAAGAAGAAAAGGTTACTAGATTGCCTCCATTGTATCCCGTTTATGGTTTAATTGGGATTTCGGCTCTTTGATTAATTTTATAGAATGGCAGTCAAACAATGAAAAGCTTATCGGTTAGCATATAGCAAAACCCAAGCTGTACAAACCAGGATAGGGGAAATAGCATGGGGAGAGTTCTTACAGCGTTGCCACTGGATGACAAAATTGGTGCTTATAAGAGTAAGGCCTTTAGTGTATGGAAGCCCTGAGAGGACAAAACTCGGGAACCGCAGAAAGTGACTCGGGAACAGCAGAAAGTACACTTATGGGAACATATTGACTTTCGGGAACACGGGAACCAGTTTTCGGAACATGGGAACCAGTTTTGCCAAAACTGGTTCTCATGTTCCCTAGTTCCCAAAACTTTTGGGAACTTGGGAACATGGGAACCAGTTTTGGGAACACTATCGGGAACACGGGAACATTATCGGGAACACGGGAACATTATCGGGAACACGGGAACATTATCGGGAACACGGGAACATATCGCTGTTTTCGGAACATATCGATATCTTCGGATGCAAGGTCGCTTTCACACTGTCATACAACTAGGCCCCCCCCCCCAAGACCATAAAACCAATTTATCTTCTTCCACTAGCTTGCGCCCCCTTGTGGAACTTGTAGGAAACACATTGAGAAATGTTTCTCTGGTTTACTTATGCACGAAACGTGCGGAAATGTAGTTTAAACAGAAGAAAAAGACCTTGTCGCCATTACAGAAGCATTTGTTTATTAATTGGAAAGTCAATGTTTTGCTGTTGGGGAACTGACAATTGCAATACATTCTAGTTATTTGAAGGAGTTTTTTCCAATCATAATAATAATAATGACGGTTTATGCATTAAGGCTAATATCATATTTTACAGTTTTTCCCAACAAAGTTTGCTCAGTATTTCACAATTAATATCGCATGAAGAGTTCTTTATTATTAGTTGTATGACAGTGTGAAAGCGACCTTGCATCCGAAGATATCGATATGTTCCGAAAACAGCGATATGTTCCCGTGTTCCCGATAATGTTCCCGTGTTCCCGATAATGTTCCCGTGTTCCCGATAATGTTCCCGTGTTCCCGATAATGTTCCCGTGTTCCCGATAGTGTTCCCAAAACTGGTTCCCATGTTCCCAAGTTCCCAAAAGTTTTGGGAACTTGGGAACATGGGAACCAGTTTTGGCAAAACTGGTTCCCATGTTCCGAAAACTGGTTCCCGTGTTCCCGAAAGTCAATATGTTCCCATAAGTGTACTTTCTGCTGTTCCCGAGTCACTTTCTGCGGTTCCCGAGTTTTGTCCTCTCAGGGCTTCCATATTAGTGTGCTAAGATAATTATGCTTTTCTGACTAGTAAAACTAGTATAACCTAACCTAACCAACCTAACATTTTTTATTTCCCCGCTTTTTCCAGACCTCAACTTATTTTGGCACGATCTGGCAACGCTGTGGCTTGTACAGGTTAGGTTTTGGCTATATGCAATCCGAGGATATAATACTAGTATAACCTAACATTTTTAATTTCCCCGCTTTTTCCATAGACCTCAACTTATTTTGACACGATCTGGCAACGCTGTGGTTTGTACAGGTTAGGTTTTCACTATATGCTATCGGTTACGCTTAGCGTTACGTGAAAGTCACCGTCAAGTCGTCTGGTCTAGCCAATCTGGGTCAAACTAGCTTAAAAGCGTTTAAACCATGCCCCATACTTTCCTTTTAACTTCTGGATAATGACAATAGAACCTTTAGTGCCTTTAAAATTCAAACTTGAGTTGTTTATGAAACAAATATTTTGTTTCAGTTGATTTAATTGCTTCCAAATGGGAAAACTGTTCAAACGTTTTCAAATGACAAAATGGTTCAAACGTATTCAAATCGCAAGGAAGTGTTGCATTGTTTTAATAGTCGTGGAATCTTAAAACAGATCACGAAGTGAAATATAAAAATAAACGCTAAACGTTACCTAAAGCCGATCCGAGGATCAAACAAGCGCACAGATAGGTCCAACAGCTCTCGCGTGCCATATCGAAGGCTTTCACTGGTCCAACTCAAACTGGTCGATGTCCTCATCTTTATCTAGCGTTCCTAGAGCAGCGCCAAGAGGAAAAACTTTTGAAAGTTTTCCAACATCATCAACCGTCCAATCCCGGCACAGTAAGTTCTTCAACCAAGAAACAAAAGCCTGTTGACTCTTCTCTAACAAAAACAAGTTAAAGGTAACCTCTTTTCTTTACAATCTTCCGAAAGCTTGGCAACAGTTATTGGAACCTCTTTAAATTAATTAATAGAACCTTGGGGTTTGTTCAAGGTCTGACAGGATATTCCCCAACCCTCCCAATAAATGCAGAAAAAGGAACATGAGGGCAATACTAAAAAAGCGTCAAGGTTGAAAGATTTTAGGAAATCTGATGAAATTCTGCATATTTAATTTCAAGGTATTACGAGTCTAAACAAGTACAAGTTTGGAAGACGTCACCAAGTTTAGAAAGTGAAAGATATCTTCCTCCCATCTAGGACAAAAAGCTTTCGCTTTCTTAGTCCGAACCTTTCTCTGACCTGGGTTGACCTAGTCTGGCTAATCTAAAGATAACTTAAGATGTCTGTTCTAGATAGTTTCCAGCACATGTAAAAGAGAGCATGTAGGTCAAGTAAAAACTAGGGTACGCGTGACTTACAGTTGGACTTAACAGTAAAGCCAATCATTTAAACCCGGTTTTCACATAACAACCCATGTTTACAAAGCGGTAAAACCGTTGGTGTAAACGCGTTTTTTCCTTTTTTCTCTAGAGGGTTACGGATAGGGAAAGGACGGGTCTAACGGTGCCTCTCTGGGTGTCTATAAACCGTTGCGAACGTTTCGGGAGGTGGGGAAAGGCTTCTCTCGGGAAACCGCCTGAAAGCATTAGAAACTTCATGAGCATAGTTTGGGTTACTTTTACTTTCTCTTACTTTTCTTCGCCTCCAAGTTTTATGGAAACGCTGTTGCTGTAAGCCTTGGCTACCGGTTTTTCCTTGGGGTTTTCGGAGAGGGGGGCAAGTCAACGAGAATCTGGAATCTTGAAACAGTCGAGGCTAGATTTAAAAGGAGCAGCATTGCAAGCCTAAATTTCAGATCTCTTATTGGGACACAGTCGTGAATATGCGGTCAATAATTTTACTCGTGTCGCTCGCAGCCATTGCTGGTAAGTGTACTTTCCTTAAATTGCGTTGTATTGACTTTTATTCATTTTAAAAAAGGCGAAAAAAGTAACAAATAGCAAAAAAGACGGTCGTTTTAAAGTAGATCGTAGAAAGTGCAGCTTACTATTCGCCAGTCAATTCTTTAATGCTTGTTTTTGACAATATAGGTGCTCAGGATTTCAAATGCCCGAAATCCAGCGGACAGTTTGAACATGCTATCTCGTGCGACAAATACTACAAATGTAGTGAAGGCGTGGCCGAGGAACTGTTGTGTCCAGATGGTTTGGTATTTGATCCCCTCAACCGCGGCACAAGCAAATGCGACAATCCCTACAATGTCGATTGTGGTGACCGACACGAATTGCGTAAGAACCTTCTATTTGTACTAAAGTTTCCAAAAACTTCTCAGAATTCGTGGTAATTTTTAAGAGTAAGAATATCGTGCCAAATTCCCATAAATTCGGATTAGAAGCACTAGGGCACTTTTGATATAAAAAAAATTGCAATAATTACAGAGAACTTTTTGGATTTTTTGATGAATTTAAAGGATTTAGAGGATTTTTTGATGAATTTAAATCATTTATTGATATGTATAGAGAATGCTAAACCCATTGGAAACTGTGAAAGACGTAACGGAATCTTCCCCCATCCTAATCCGGCCACTTGTCATGTGTTTTACACTTGCGTCGATGGAGTTGAGCAGAGAACCAGTTGCCCCGGCGGTTTGGTTTTTGACTTGAACACCGCCACTTGCGCCTGGCCCGCGGTTGCGGCTCGGGATGGTTGCATCCGCGAAGAACGTAAACGACTAACCAAATTTTGTTAAGGTTATCCAATTTTGAACCTCTTTTTTGATATAGAACTGTCTGATGGCTTCCAGTGTCCTAAACCAGATGAGGTGAATGACAACACCAATGGCCAGAGAGAAGCTCACCCTCGTTTCCCCCATGAGGACTGCCAGAAGTTCTACATTTGCTTGAATGGCGTCACGCCCCGCGAAACCGCCTGCGACCTCGGTTTGGTTTTCAACCCGGAAACAAGGCAGTGCGAAGTTCCTGAGAACGTTGTTGGCTGGTGAGTTTTGGTTGAACTAATCCGAAAATTTCCCTTAAAAGAATTCTAAACTAACTATTTTTCTTTAATTCCAGTGAGGATTGGTACAAAGACCACCCCATTTTGGGCGGCAATAAGGAAACTGGTGATAAAACTGTTATTCGTGGATAATTTGTTTTTCTAACTATTTTTGATCTTTTGAAAATATATGGCACAAATGCTGCCCTTCTCTCTCCCCAAAACCAATGAAAGACTCTATTTTTAACTAACAACCACAATGAAAATGGCGTTCAATGACTTGAGGAATAAGGTAGTTTACAAAATGGGGTCAGGTCGGTTTTCTTGTTTGGTCCGGGCCAACTTGCATACTTTCCAGCGTTTTTCCACAAGAAAACCGTGCACGATTTACACTGAAAAACAGCTCCATTATTTTTGGGCATGACTGTTAGGTAGCCTGCGGGTCTTTCGCGTCGTGTTTGCGTGAGTCCGTCACCTGTTAAAAGAGGTACTTTCTCTTCCTTATCAAACCCAAAGAGTCATCGACCACGCGGCTTTTATGCTACGTCACCACGCGGTCTAGATTTTCATTGACTGGTGGTGAGGCGCTAATGGTAGACTTTCGGCAAGCCGTTAATAGAGCAGCGGGCCAAAGCGGCGCGCATAGCGTAACGCCGCCTGTCGGGTTGGCGACTTGTGACTCGCAGGTAAATGGTGCATTGAGCTCTCTTTTGGGTGTGGTTGTCTCCCCTAAACCACTCTTTATCAAGACACCTGCACCAAGTCGAAACTAGGCTATTAGCCTGGAGACGAAACTCTCAATGAATATGTTTGTCTTGATCCATTCTACCTTTCACTCAGAAAGCCAGCCGCATGCGGGGTAGAAGCCTTTTACCTCAGAAGGTTCAACTTTTGGACAGTTTCCATGATATGCTTCTTTTGTATGCGAAGGTTTTTGGGCGAGAAAAAGGTTTTCAAAGAGGAAGAGAAATCAGAAAGCGTGGTACACCAGACAAGGTATTAAGCGTACAAAGTTTGAAATGAAAAACAAGGAAGGGTGGGCAGATAAATGAAACTCCAAAAGGGTGTAGTTTTGTAGTAATAGTAAGATATATCTCGCGAAAAGGAATTTTCGGAAAAGAAGTGACTGGTTCATGAAACCACCCATACCCTGAGGTATTGGCCTTCTTCTTCGGTGTATGCACACCTTTCAAAGGCAACCATGAAACGGGCCTTAAAGGCCCGCACATTCACAAGTGCCAACTTCTGAAAGACTCCTGTTGTTCAAAGTGTTGGTAGACCGGCTTATCCAACTCACCCGATCACTCGTGCTCTTGTGTGGTTACCAGTGAGAGACTGGTCCTACGAAAACCTTCCTTCGGATACATTCGGTTAAACTTAGTTGGGCTTTTCAATTGTATTCCATAACAACAAGTGATCATCATGTGGACATTCTGGTTGGCCTGTGCCATCTTCCAATTGGCAAACTCTGGTAAGATTTGAATTGACTATTTTCATTTTTTTCTACAGAAATTTTAGTTAAACCTTCCTAAGGTATTGCCCAGTGATTCCTTTTCAATTCACTATCGATTCATGTATCGATTTAAGTAGATATCGAGAGAGTTGAAGTTAATTGAGGTTAACGCAGGCGCAAGAGGGTTCATTCAGTCAATGAAAAGGGAGAAAATGATCAAACCGGCAGACAAATAGAGACATTTCCTTTCTTTTTCATTGTGGTCAGTGTTTAAATCACCTTCAGGAGCGAAATCAGGGTGTGGTGCACTATTTCTACTGCGAGATCTTGGACCACCTGGTCGAACCAAGGTCACGTTACCTTTAACGATGTTGAAAACTATTACTAATCCTTTTCATCTTGAAGGTCCTGTGAAATTCTCCACGCGTTTAAACTACACTTCCAAATCTAGACGGTTCTGGGTTAAAATCTTTTAGAAAATTGACTAGAAAACCGACAGATATTCCCTCAACTGAAGCTATCAAACGTTCCTCCTCCCTAGCGGCAGACATAAACGCTTTACTTCTAGGATAATCCCTTTATCGTAATAAAACATAGTAAGCCCTATTAATTTCCCTAATGAGTCTTAGAAATCTAGTTTAAAGGATACTTTCACATACTTTTCTTTCTTCCTCTCAATATTGTTTAACTTTCTCCTGTTTCTTTCAATCCTAGAATCCTACAGTTAGCAATGCGGATATCCAGACTGTCCATACGACATCTGTTAGGAAGATGGTTAACTTTTATCACAAGTATGACATCTATTAGTAAACTAAAGAAGCCTAACTGAGTCATTACGGATAAATCATTGTTGGAACCTAATCATTGTTTAACCTAACGGTATTCCTCTTCGGCTTCTTTAAACATGTTGCCGTTTTAGTTTCATAGATGAACGTATCACATGACCTTGGTAAGAAAGGAAAGTCCACGCGCGATAAGCGTTAAGGCGGGCGGGGGGGGGTTTCCATAGGCGTCCAGAGTTCTCTTGGTCTGACCTTGTGGTGCCTTGCCAAGCCGAGACGTATTGCTAATGTTATAAAAACTTCCCCTTGTTTTCTTTGTTTTTCGACTACACGCAGCCAGTCTGAAACCTGCTTATCGTGACGTGTCATCTTGTCCGGAACCTTACGGTCTGCAGACATACGCCCACCCGAAAAATTGCGACCAATTCTACAAATGCGAGAACGGAACCTTAACCCTGGAGACATGCGAGAACGGTCTGCTCTTTGACGGTAGTGGCGCCATCCACAACTACTGTAACTACCATTGGGCCGTCAACTGCGAGGACCGCGTGTACGACCGTAAGCTTGATCCCTTTTGGTCCGTTTGGATCGCCGCTCGTAGGATGAGGATCGCTCACGTCACGATTTCTATTTTTGTCACAAACTGTAGTCCAAGAAGACCTGTCATCGGCCTGCCCCTATTCCTTTGGGTTGTTTACAGCTGGAGCGGGTTGCCAGACGTCTTACCTTCGCTGCGCTTACGGTGAACCCGAGGATGTACCCTGCGACAAGGGTCTAGCTTACGATGAAAGGACCCACAGCTGCAACTGGCCAGATGAGCTTTTGGAGCAAGGATGCGATCCCGAAGGTGATCAAGGCCGTTATTATCATATCCCAAACCCTCTCTTTGTGGGATGTTAGTACATCTTTGTTAAAAACCATTTCCTTTCACAGCTGTCGTTGGCTTCCGTTGCCCTGAACCAGCTTCCATCCCAGCGGGCTCCCTTTCTAGGCAATTTCTGCCTTTCCCCCGTTTCGCTCTACCGGACGGTGACTGCAAACACCTCATCACTTGCGTTAACCAATACCCTCGTCTCATTGGGTGCGGCGAACTAGTTGTCAACGAAAACTCCTTATCATGCGATGAACCCGAAAACGTACCCAAATGGTATAATTTACTTACTTATAATTTACGTTTCATGTTTTATTTATGTTTTGTTTACTTATGTTCTATATTTAATGTTATTTGCTTAAATTAACCATTCTATTTATGTTTTGTTTATCTATGTTCTATTTATGTTCTATATGTTTTGGTTATTTATGTTCTAGATTCAATGTTATTTAGTTTAATTAACCATTCTTTTTGGTTTATTTTTACAGTTACTAACAAGAAGCGACGAGGTTGTTTACTTATGTTCTATTTATGTTTTGTTTATTTATGTTCTATTTATGTTTTGTTTACTTATTTTCTATTTATGTTTTGTTTATTTATGTTCTATATATGTTTTGTTTATTTATGTTCTATATTCAATTTATTTGGTTAAATTAACCATTCTTTTTGTTTTATTTTGCAGTTACTAACAAGAAGCGACGAGGTTTTTTTGTGCAACGAAGCCTTAAAGGTTACGGGTTGAATTAATATCCACACTGTCGAATCTCCCAGCGAGACCATCCATATGCTGCCGGTACTGGCTTTCGTAAACATCTTTGTTCTATTTTCTATGAGGATATAAGAAAAAAATGAAAGAAAAGAAAAAATTATTGTAATAGACCCCCTAAACTTGTGTTTTCTAAAAGAACATTAGTCTTGTTTTCTCTAATAAATTCATATGCGGCCAGGAATAATAAACAACAACTCTCCTCAGTTTTGTAGTACTTTCATTTTACGTTATTCTAAAGTATACAATTGAAACTCTGGTGGAGCACCATCCAGTTTGTGCGGTCAATGGCGAAGTTATAACGCAAAAGGTTGTTCAAAGACCAAGACCTCACGGCCCAGGATAGCTTAACTTGGTACATCCTAGATGGCGTAAGTGTTTGTATGGGCGTATATGAACGCGCATTGCTCCTGCGCATAAACAGTTTGCACGATAAATCTACAACCAAGTACTCGATTCGCACGCAATTTTCTTTCAGATAAGAATCCGCAATTTGGCAATCTTCGCGAAGGTATGTAACAAACTAATTTAAGTTTTCCAAATTAATGAAAGAAAAAACCACTATTAGGTAGGTTTTTGAAATGAACCTGTAAAATGTGGAAAAATAGAAAAATTAAACTACCCTGCCTTTTGAATTAATATTAGCTGTCTTATTGACAATACAATTATGTAAAAATATCAGAATAAATTCAAAAGAATTCAAAATTAAACTGTTAGCATTTAAAAAATTTTACGCATGATTATAAATAATAGTAATATTGAAGATATTTTTCTGGATAGTATATGAAATCTAGGTTGAGTTTTATAATAATTTTATTAATTATTTTTTCTTCGATTTTATAATAACTTTGGAAAACTCTTAGTTTTTGTTTAACTTTGGAAAAAAAAGTTTTTTTTTCTTTTAGTTTTTTTAGTTTTTTTTTCTTTTAGTTTTTTTAGTTTTTTTCTTTTAGTTTTTTTTTTCTTTTTAGATAGTATATGAAATCTAGGTTGAGTGTTATAATAATTTTATTAATTATTTTTTCTTCGATTTTATAATAACTTTGGAAAACTCTTAGTTTTTGTTTAACTTTGGAAAAAAAGTTTTTTTTTCTTTTAGTTTTTTTAGTTTTTTTCTTTTAGTTTTTTTTTTCTTTTTAGATAGTATATGAAATCTAGGTTGAGTTTTATACTAATTTTATGAATTCTTTTTTTTCGATTTTATAATAACTTTGGAAAACTCTTAGTTTTTGTTTAACTTTGGAAAAAAAGTTTTTTTTTTTCTTTTAATTGTATTTATTTACAAACATAAAAGTGTGGGTACATTTCCGCACGACAAGAAACTCCTTAGAGCAAAGATTTTTGTTGGGGGTCCATAATGTCTGGTATGTACAGAGTTCGTTTTAAATGGGCAGAAAACGGAAACCCCTGGCAAGGTTGAAATTCGTAAAGAAAAGAAAGAAAAATGTAACTTTGGAGAGGACAAGCCTTTTGTTTAGCTTCTATTTGCGGGACGTCGTTGAGCGGGGTTCAAGCCCAAAGGGACGCCTGCTCCAGCGGGGAGATCTTGCTCTTCTTCGGCTTCCTCTCCCAACTGCTGAGCGTTACGGTTGTCCTTGTCGACGGTATCAGGAGCAGCAGTCGCGGGTACATCACAATCTTCAGTCGGTGGGTTCACGCAACGGAGGGAACGTTTGTCGAAGACCAAAGTGGCAGGGCAACGTTGAAGACGAGGGTAACCTCCTTGGCAAGCCCAGTAACGGTTGCAAGACTTGCCCAAAGGCACGTTACCGTTGGCATCATCCTTGCAGAGAGCTATGGAAGACATAAAAGTCATCATGAGACATGACATATGACAAAGGAATTGGCAAAGGCAGATTTATTGACAGATTTAGATGGTTTAAGATGAACTTACGGTGCTTTTGGCATCCTTCGACGTTTTGGGGCCAGTCGCAGGCGTGGGAGTCTTCGTTGTAAAGCAAACCGCCGATACAGAACTGTTCAATGGCGGTTCCGTTCCAGCAAGTCCAGTAGCGAGTGCAGGAAGATTCGTGGCCGAAGATTCCGTACGACCAGTCGCAGTGGTCAGAGCCATGGGGGGGATCTAATTATTTTGAAAATTTTCCAAATTTTAGTGTTGATAGTGTGGTATTGATATTGAATTTTCCAATTTTAGTATTGATAGTGTGGTATTGATATTGACTTTTCCAATTTTAGTATTGATAGTGTGGTATTGATATTGAATTTTCCAATTTTAGTATTGATAGTGTGGTATTGATATTGAATTTTCCAATTTTAGTATTGATAGTGTGGTATTGATATTGAATTTTCCAATTTTAGTGTTGATAGTGTGGTATTGATATTGAATTTTCCAATTTTAGTATTGATAGTGTGGTAGTTTGATCAATCTGATAGTAGTAACTTACTAGCTAGTTGTTTGCCTTCGCAGTAATCATTACGCCACGGGTAATCGCAGTTTTCAGATACTCCCTTAGCACGTCCAGAGAAGACTAGACCGTTGGGACAGTCCACAACATCGACCTTACCGTCCACGCAAACGTGGTAACGGTCGCAATAGGTGGCGTCACCTACCATCTTCGCTTTCACTTGACAAGCATCTTCTTGGTCTCCTTTTCGCTGGGCCATCCCTATGAATAATTTCAAAGATTAGCTTAACTTTAATCCGGGATCGCATTACGAAACTCTTCAAGGGTCTAAAAGCTTCTAATTTTAACTTTTCAAAGCTATACAAATTTCCAAATATATTCAAATTTTGAATCTAGAGCGTTTCGAACATTTCAAGCTACACAAGTTTGAAGCGTCAACAATGAATTCCAAGGGGAATAGAAGGGTCTTCGTCTTACCTAAAGAGGCTACCATGAGTACTACTCCACACACTGCGAAGGCTTTCATTGTTGCAACGGTCGCTTCTGGAAAACACTCAGAATGTAGCCAAAGTTTTAAAAGGTATTGCACTAAAGAGAGGGCTTTGCTCTCTTGGAAACTACTGGGAAGTGAATGATGAAAGTCATGAAATGCGTCGAGCTTTTCTACCAGGCGTCCGGACGATGGACTCTCCATACATGGTAGGGCCGCGGGGTGGGTTGTGGGTTGTTCTAGTAGGCGAACCTGCAGCGTTCTCCGAGAAACCTTTCACTAAACTTTGTGAATCTTCGTTTTCTTCTGCTTCGTCTCCTCCCCAAGTCTTCAAGTTGAAGATACAGACACACCTGTTTTCATGAGACTGTTTTTTCTTCTTGTTTCATTCCCACGCGGTTATAAATTTGCACATGCTTTTGAATTCCAGGAAATCTGGTAAGGGAAAATTGCCAAAGAACCTTTCAAGCATTGCAAAGTTCGTCCGATATGCGAAATACAAACCTTCCAAATATTTCTTGTTTTTTTTTTATAGAGAATATACTATAGTTCTAATATACTATACTTTAGTTTTAATATACTATACTTTAGTTCTAATATACTGTACTTTAGTTCTAATATACTATACTTTAGTTCTAATATACTATACTTTAGTTCTAATATACTATACTTTAGTTCTAATATACTGTACTTTAGTTCTAATATACTATACTTTAGTTCTAATATACTATACTTTAGTTCTAATATACTATACTTTAGTTCTAGTATACTATACTTTAGTTCTAATATACTATACTTTAGTTCTAGTATACTGTACTTTAGTTCTGATATACTGTACTTTAGTTCTAATATACTATACTTTAGTTCTGGTATACTATACTTTAGTTCTAATATACTATACTTTAGTTCTAATATACTGTACTTTAGTTTTAATATACTATACTTTAGTTTTAATATACTATACTTTAGTTCTAATATACTATACTTTAGTTCTAATATACTGTACTTTAGTCCTAATATACTATACTTTAGTTCTAATATACTATTCTTTAGTTCTATATCTTTAGTTCTAAGTCTTGTGGAACTGAACCGCATTACTTCACCTGTATTTCTTTCAGGATACACTCTTTCTGCCCTCCAGAAACAACCTGTTCCTTTCCAGGTGACCGATAGGTAAAGGTATTCCTCTTAAAGATAAAACTCCCCTCTTGCTCTCCTTTCTCCTCGTTTTCTCTTGCACTATCGTAACCAAAAGGGATCACGCTGAAGCCGAAACAATCGAATTTCCAATTGGATGGGGCAAAATTCTGGACCATAGCGTTTAAAAGGGCATTATGGTTAAGGAAAGTTCAGGAGAAGGCAACGGATCGTGAGAAAACCGTGAGGTAAAAGCTGGTTAGGCATAACTTTGTGGTTTTAAAAGGAAGCTTGGGAAGAAAACCGAGAGAACCTCTTATTAGGACCGCTCTGGGTCTTTCGGGCACTTTCATTTTTTTCTTGGGTAAAGGAACGCTGGAGAAAGTTGCTTACTCCACAGGCTTTGAATTTCAATGGAGGGGAGAACTGTTAAGGAGAAAGTTGCGCGGTAGCTTTCATTCAGAGGCATGCTAAACAGTCAGGTTTTCCGAAAAAAAAACATTATGGAAATATTCACAAAAAAAGTTATCGAGGACAATCGTCTTGTTGTGTTTGGTAGTCTGTAGAATGTCTGATAGAATGTAAATTGTTTGGCAAGGTTTTTCTCATTGAGGGTTGGATGAAGCTCATCTGTTAGAATGTTCAGGACCCATTTTTCCAGTCAAGGAGCATTGGACGGAGGAATAGAAGACAAGCGAAAGAGAAAGTGCTGGGAAAACATGGTCGGACTAGGAGGACGTGGCACAGTTGTTTGTGAAAAGGTGTGCATACAAAAGATGGGCCATTGCCAAGGTAGTTTATAAGACAAATGACCATAACATCGTCACAACAAGGCACCAGCACGGTTTACGCACTGTCCAAATTCCCTGATAACTGTATGTGAAAGTTTAATCGCCCCAGGTTACATTCCCCAAATCCTTAATAGCATGCGCCCTTCAACTGTTTTATTCCGTATATATGTATTATTTTATAGCAATAAGGAACTATAATTAGTTGTACGGGCTTTAGTGAATTACAGGAATAATTTTCTTTCCCCAAAAACCGTTTTATTTGAATTTTCCATTTTCCATTTTTGTTGGTGAAACTCTACCTTTAGCGCCCCTTCTGTCAAAGTTCCGTACTTAAAGCACGGGTTTCGCTAGAGGGCAGGAAGGGTACCAATACCACACGGTTAGCAAGAGTTGGGAGCAGTTTAGGGAAGAAAACTTCCCTAAAGCGCGAACGCAGCCAACTTGCGAATGTTTTGTTTACAACGCGTTAAATCCGGTCCCCCCGAAAATTCATTATTGCTTCGTTGTTAATTTAATTAAAATTGCAGTGAAAAGAGTCTTCTAGCTATGAGCAAACCCAATTTTACGCCTATTACAACAGCCCCACCGGGACCTGTAGGCTTGGAAGTCTTGGGAATCCCTGGACGCGATTATTTAAGAGAAGCTTTAACCAGTTGCAGTGATCCGCTTCAAGCTATCGAAGAATTCCAGGTTTCATTCTATAAAAAAAAACGTTCTGAATCTATTTCTAATGCAAATTTTTGTATGTATTAGGTTGAAAATGGTATTTTGTTACCCTCTTTACGTCCAATGATGCCGTTATTAGACCTCCATGGAGTGCGAAGGCTGGATTTCCATACTTCAGTCATGGAGGTTCTTATTTTTCCACGTTAAAACGCTTGTAATCTCTTGTAAACTTTATTTGTACATTTATAGGAACTTCGTGACAAGCTAGTGAGCCAAATTGCCGAATTAAGCCAAAAAGAAGGGAAAGACAAGGATAAGAAGCTGAGAGAATTGCTGAGCAAAAACTTTCCAGTGATAAAAATCAAAGCGCTGCGACCTGTTGTCATGGCTGTCTTAAAACACATGTCTTCTGTCGAGGACAAGTACCTTAAAGTCCTTGTACGTCTCCTTTAGAAATCCTTAAATTACCGATTTCTTGTATCTTTCGTGTTTATTGATCCATTAATTCTATTCATTTCTTGTAATTTAGGTGAAAGACAAGGAATTGTATGATGATTGTGATACAGTGGTTAAACGACAGATCTGGAAGGACAATCAATCCTTATTTGGCGACGAAGTATCGCCATTGTTAACCCAGTACATTCGCGAAAAGGAAAACGTCTTATTTAACCACGAAAATCTCACAAATCTTTTCTTCAATCCTTCTCCCAAAGTAATTACTCTTATTCTTAACAATTTTCGACTAAAAACTAGCTTATTTCAAATGTGGGCAAACATATTTGTTCAAAATTCTGCAAAAGAAAAAATAGATATAGTTTTAAGCTCAAAAATCGAATAAAACCTGCTCATTTATGCGTTTTACATACTAGGTGCGGCGCCAAGGTGAAGTAGTGCAGAAATTAGCACACATGATCGGCAGCAACGTCCGTTTATACGATATGGTGCTCCAGTTTTTGCGAACGCTGTTTTTACGCACCCGGAATGTCCATTATTGCACTCTAAGGGCCGAATTGCTAATGGCATTGCACGATTTGGACATCCAGGACATCACGACTGTGGATCCTTGTCATAAATTCACATGGTGTGTGGACGCATGCATTCGCGAAAAAAACGTGGACGTCAAACGATCCCGAGAATTACAAGTACAAAAAATGAGTTTTTTTCGTTTAGGATATGTTAAATAACGTTTTTTAATGACTAGGGGTTCCTCGATAGCATCAAATCAGGACAAGAACAAGTCTTGGGAGACTTGTCTATGATGCTGTGTGATCCTTATGCGGTTCATTTCTTGGCCACGTCATGCTTGCGACTTTTACAGCACCAAATGGCCAATGAAGCATTACCCAGAGATCACGCGGTCTTAATTCTCCTTCTGAGAATGATGAATCTAGGTCTCAGTGCTTGGGACATGATCAATTCTCAAGTAGAAACCTTTTGATTCCGTAACAAAGGCTTTCATTTGTCTTAATTTGGCATTTCCCTTCATTTTCCGGCGAAAAACGCGCTTAGGATTTCAAAGAACCAAGATTAAACGCGCACATGGTGACGAAATTCCTGCCAGCGTTAGTCTCGTTGATGGTAGACGACCAAATCAGGTCCCTGAACTCGAAACTACCTCCAGATGAACGCGAATCTGCGATTTCCGTCATTGAGCACTCTGGTAAACTCATTTTTGGTCGTGAAACAGCGATTCGGTTAAGTTATTTTGGTGTTTGTGTGGAAATAGGTCCCCCGTCAGACGCGTATCAAGTGTATATCAATGAGAGCAGCGTGGCTTGTACTATGGCCATGTACTATACCTTGCAAGTGACCAGATCGAAAGATCGAGTGGCTTTAACGCGAATTCTGGGCACTTTAGCTACTAGCGACAACGAAAGAGCGTTCGAAGACCCGTTTTTGCATTCTTTGGTAAGCAAAGCAGGACTCGGTGACCTCAGGAGGGAAGTTGAAGGTATTTGTGTTTGTAGGTCGCGTCTTTGGTGCCCATGGCTGATGAATTTGCCAACGAATCCTTTTGCACGGTGGTCTTTGACGAGTTTTTCTTCACCGGATTGGGGAAAGAGAACGTTTTGAGGCATATGCTCAAGCTTTTATGGTACGTTTACCCCAAATTGCCCGCGTCGCGATTAGAAACCTTGGTGAAGGCCATGCAACCTGGAACGCAGGTAGTAATTTAGAGGATTTTTGTACAAAAATAGTGGGAAATTCATGGGATTTCGTCTTTTTTTCTGTCGAGTTTAGAACAGCGAAGCTGTCCACGTTTTGTATAGATCTTTGGTGGAGAAAGTAGAGCTTTTGCAGAAAGGACCTGCCTTACAACCTGCGCCTGACTACGATTCGCCGTTGATGAGCGTCCCGACTCCGGCGTCTTTATCGTAGAAAGTTTGTTAACCAACCTGGAAATGTAACCAAAAGGAAAGTAATAGTTCGATTGATGAATGTAAACAATGTCAATGTATTTATACAAATATGTCAAGATGCATGTGAGTTATAGAAAACAGTTCTTTAGGATCCCTGGAGTCGCTTCTTCTACTGGTAGTATAATTCCAAATTCATCCCATCGTGGATCTCGTCTGGAAGAATTTAAAAAATGAAGAAATGAATTTCTGGTCAAGGAAGTAAGTTTCTAATGAGAAAGTTGTACAGTCTTGAAGCTGAATGTGGTCCTTGTAGATTATGTACCACTTCTTAAGCACGATCTTATCCCAACGCGTTCCAGTTTGAGCGGCAATCAGCTTTTTCAAGTCCCCGATCGTGTCATCTGGGTTGCATTTCACCCGGACTTTCTTGCCCAAGCGATCATTGCAAGTAATTTCTATCATTCCTTTTCAGGTTGAAATGCCTAGATGAGTTTCATTTTAATATATAAGTTGAATATATAAAAACTATTCATGTTATACCTAGTTTTCTAATTACTTTGTCGGAAAGTGCCAGGAAAATGCGACTCGTAACTAATTATAGCATTTCGGGAGAAGCTTTTCCCTGTTGTCAACCTATATGCTGCCACCTAGCGATACCTCCCTTTACTAAAAAAAATATGTTTGCGGAGCAAGGGTTGCATTTCACCCGGACTTTCTTGCCCAAGCGATCATTGCAAGTAATTTCTATCATTCCTTTTCAGATTTAAATGCCTAGATGAGTTTCATTTTAATATATAAGTTGGATATATATACTATTCATGTTATACCTAGTTTTCTAATTACTTTGTCGGAAAATGCCAGAAAAATGCTAGTCGTAACTAATTATAGCGATTCGGGAGAAGCTTTCCCCTGTTGTCAACCGATATATGCTGCCACCTAGCGATAGCTCCCTTTACTAAATAATATGTTTGCGGAGCAAGGGACGGAAATGGAGATGAAGAGCTATGCTATTGAGGGAGGGGGGGATAGTCCTAATCTACTTTAACTTAACCTAATTCAAATGAGACGTGGAAACGTTGCTCTATCATTTATGGAGCAGTTGGGACACAACTGCATAGCCCCCTATCGGGAGCTACTTAGAAGCTCGTAGCAAAACCGTCTCCCGAAACGCTACAACTAATAGCAGCTGAAAACGCGTTCGGCCTAATGATAATAACAACAGTGTTTGCCTAACGCAAGAAACGGCACAATCGGTTAGCGATCCGCAGCTCATCTGCTAGGGGGCTTGGTTCTTGTAGCCATGCTTGTACGATACGGAACCGCGAAAGACTGACACGCCATCTAAGATGCACTTTATTTACTACGCCGCTTATCCTCCAGTCATTTCCAGTGTTTTGCCACGTGTGAACGTGAAAATATAAGACCGGAACGGGACACAATTCAGCACAAACCGCGTCATAGCCTGTTATACGTAAGTTACTATGGCCAATTCTTATTTTAACAACACCAAGCACAATAAGAAAGAGCAGCGTAGGCAAAAAACCGACAAATTCATCGCTCATTTAGACAGAGTCATCTCCAACGAGACCAACAATGAAACTTTCAGCTCGCCAGTCAAGAATGAAAGCCACCAGCCCCTCCCATCCGCAGCTGGCGAACCCATCAAAAAACGAAAACGTCCCAAACTGAAGAAAGTCTGCTTCGCAGTTCCTTGTTCCATCTTAGATAACGCGCAAACGTTGCAACTCAAATGCTTTCTTGCTGGCCAAGTGGCCCGAGCCGCCAGTTTATTCGGCGTCCAGGAAGTCGTCGTGTTCAACGACACGAATTTTCCGATTCCGCAGAACTCTGACGGCGAATTCGCACTCATGGGACGGAAAAGCCATCCCGCTTTGACGCTAGCCATGATCCTGCAGTACCTCGAGTGCCCGCCTTACCTCCGACAGCATTTATTTCCGCCCTTCAGCGAGTTTGAATGGGCCGACCAAATGAACCCTTTGCGTCTTCCGCATCACTCGGAGAACTCGAGCGAAACCACGCTCTTCCGCGAAGGAATTACGACGAATCGTCCGGTGAAGCCTGGCAAAGGCTCTTACGTCAACGTCGGCCTCAAACGCGAAGTCCAAGTGGACAAGTTACTAGAGCCGCAAGTCCGCGTCACGGTCCAGCTAGAACCGCAGAGTTTCGACGAAACCAACACGCGGAAACGCCAGAAAGGGGTGATTGTCTCCCCCGATGCGCCCGAAAAGGAGCAGAACTTATATTGGGGTTATACGGTTCGTTTAGCGCATTCTTTGCCCGAAGTCTTGCAAGCCAAGAAGTACGATCTCACAATTGGCACATCAGACAAGGGCCAGAACCTCGGTGACGTCACTTTGCCTTCCTTTAAGCGACTGTTGATCGTTTTTGGAGGTTTACAAGGTCTAGAAGCTGTGGTGGAGAACGATGAAAGCATTACAGCCACGAATCCGGCCGAGTTGTTCAACTTTTACCTCAATACGTGTCCCCATCAAGGCTCCAGGACGATCAGAACAGAAGAAGCTATTGTAATAACGCTGTCTGCCTTATCCTCTCACTTTTTGTAGCGAAACAATAGCATAAAATAAAAAAATACAATCCTAATACAAAATACAATTCCTAAATACAATCCTAATACAGAATAATACAAGTTAACGAATTGAATGGTGTTTTGTTTCTATATTTCTAACTTTTTTTTTTTTATTTCGAGCAGTAGCACCGATATGACGTCATGGAGGGTATTGCCTGGGGCGCAACATTACTTTCATCGGTTAGAAAGGACTAGTGAGGATAGTTGGACGGTTTTATGGACGGATTTATCTCGAGTTTGGTCCGAATCCCTCTCGGGAAGCGATATTGAGCTGAGATGCAAGGTATAGAGAGAGAGAAATACTAGAAAGTTAAGTTTTAGGTTGATTGTTGCTGTAAACAGGAGCTAAATCGTTTGATTGAAGCACCGCCAGAGCGTTTGATCGAATGCATTCGATCGTCGTTGGCAGATATTGGGGCTGTAAAGGTCGGAAGTAATGAAAGTGCGCAATTGGAGGTCGTCATTAAGACTAAATTGGCCGGCCTGCCTTTTAATTGGTACTTTACGTTGAAAGAACAACCGCCAGAAGCTGTAAGAAGAGCTAGAATCTTCTGAAGTTTGAGTAATATGATATTTATTGGTATTCTTCGTGATTAAGGTCCTGAAAGAGATCACTTTACCGCTGCTTACGGTAACCAAAGAATTGATTCTACGTCAGAAACAGTTGTTCCATATACTGAAGCGGAAGGAGGCGGAAATTGAAGATTATAGAACTTCCGGAGCCAAAGTTTCGAGAAGTATTATCTCCCTTTTGAGCCGATTAAAAACGACTGAACTTAATTTAAATATTTCGTTTAGGGCAGTTGGAAACGCAGCCGTTTGACGAGCAAGTTTTTCTAAGCCAAACTAGTCTAATTGGACTGGAAGTTAAGGAAAAGCCAATCCTAACCTTCGATTTCGTTACGAGTAACTTGCCAGAGCTATATGGGAACATTGAACGTGCCTTAAATAGCCCTTCTCGAGGGATTACTCATGCCGAAGGTAGAAAGTAAAACAAATTAATGCCAATGAATCAATTTAGATCTGTTTATAGCAGATTCCGATGTGACAATAAAGTTCGAGAAACCTGTCACTCCTGAAGCAATGCCTGTCATCAAGCAGGAAACCATTGAAGAGCCTATTGATATTCCCAGAATCGAAATGGTTATGCCTATCCTGTCACCTGCAAAGGAAGTATTGGACATTAAACCTCCCAAACCGAAAAAGAAAAAGCTGATCGTCTAATTTCCGCTCCTTTCTCCGTTTTTCGTAAAAGATTGGCATTCTCTGTAATGGTTTTCCAAGTTATGCGAGTTTCATATTGTTAAAATAATTAGTTGTACGTATTCTGGTATATATAGCTAATTTCCTTAATTAATTCCTAATTTGTAAGCCATTCCTGTTAGTTTTACAGCCATTTAAACCGATTTTCTGGTCTGTGTAGAGCATAGCATGTAGGGAATAGTGTAAAGCGCTTCCGTTAGATGGTGTAGGTCCTCACTTTCTGGTCGTAATTCCTGCCAGGAATAGTGTGTAGCCCTTCCGTTAGATGGTGCATGCCTTCACTTTCTGGTCGTAATTCCTAGTAGGAAATATTGGAAATTCCGTCGACTACACAGTTGCGCTGAAGGGGCAAGCCCTGCTGGCCAAATTTGCGTTTGCGGTGTCAGGAGAGGAAGTGGAAATACGAGCCCTATTTTGGTGTGAATGAATCTGCAGAATTGATTCGGTTTATTGCGTGCGACGTCTTTAAACTGGCTGTAGGAAGCCCTCAAAAGTAATTTGCAGTCTTTCAAAAGGGGTGTTTTGTGGCCAAAATGGCGGCACCTAACCAAGGAATGGAACAGTTAATTCCTATCGTGAATCGGTTACAAGATGCCTTCACACAGTTGGGAGTGCATATGAGCTTGGATTTACCCCAAATCGCAGTTGTGGGCGGTCAAAGTGCCGGCAAAAGCTCCGTTTTGGAGAATTTCGTGGGGAGGTAAACCAGGAGTTCCGCTCTAAATTAAACCACTTTTTTCCGGGTTTAGATCTCTACTACCTTCGCTAACGTTCTCTAAACAACGCTCTTGTTTAGTTTATCAATCGTTAAGAAGCTACATTAAGGAGTTGTTTTGATTTTGAACCCCCTAAACAAGCTGCAAGTCCTTCAAAAACGCAGTTTATTTCATTATTATTGATGTGGAGTACTAATAAACTGTTTTTTTGTAGGGATTTCCTTCCGAGAGGTTCTGGAATCGTTACTAGACGTCCTTTAATTCTCCAGTTAGTCAACTCTACGTTAGGTAAAAAGAAAAAAATACGTTTTCCGTTGTATTGGGTTGTTTTGCTTATCGTGTGGTCGTAAAGTGGAGGAGGAGATCAAGTTTGGTGCGCGGTATTGATTTTTTTAGACGCGGATATACTTCCTCACACTAGGAAACTTACCTTTGCTCCCTACCAGAATGCTGATGAGCCTGTTATTCCGTTGGGAATCAAGAATCATCCGTTTGTATGCGAAAAACAAAACAAAAAACACGTTCTTTTGTAACTTGACGCGTTTGTAACTTCACTTTGTTTAGTTGAAAAGATTTTCATTCTTCTTTGGTTCATTTTATAGAATATGGGGAGTTTCTCCACTGCAAAGGGAAGAAATTCGGAGACTTTGATGAAATTCGGCGAGAAATTGAAGCTGATACCGAACGCATTACTGGATCCAATAAGGGCATTTCCAATATGCCTATCAACTTGCGAGTTTATTCTCCTCATGGTAACACACCACTTCTTTTCCAACTTATATAAAGCTTTTGTTTACCAAGTTTTCCAAGTTCCCGAGTTTTGGAACGTTTTTCTGCCCGAAAAGTTTGATTTTCGGCCTAATTGGACGGGTTTTTCTCATAAAACTTTCAATAGAGGCCGAGAAAGGGAGGTTAGGCTTTGGAAGGTTGAGAAAGGGTCAGGCTGTGGTTTGTATTGATTAGAAGATGGCGAGAGAAGGGCAAGTATGTTGTCTTGGGCCAAAGTGGGAGGAAGCGTGACAAAAAAATGGTCGAGGCCAAGAGGGGGCGTGGTTTTAGCGATTGAAAGGGGTGGTTAAGCTTATACACGTCATTTTTTGCCATTCTTTTCGCACTCTTCGTCGAAAATGTCCATTTTTAAGCAAACTAGGCCTCTATTTGAGGATTTTAACGATTTTTATAGCTAATTTTAGGGGGTTGGTGGGGGAGGAAAAGGGGATAACCACTCCCCGTGCACCTCCCACCTTTTCAGGAAGATCAATAGGACTTGGCAATGCTCCCTATGCATTCACAGAAAGTCCCTAGGCACGTTAAAAAAGACAGAAATGTCCTAAAATGAGGAATGGGAAGAATTTTTCAATTCATTCACATTCGAAATTTAATCAAGTAGTTACAGATTGCAGTATTGCAATCTTGACTCTTGACAGTATTGCAGATCGACTAGATTAGGAATTTTGTTAGGATGAATAGGAAAGTTTTGCGGATTTAACGAAAATGAAAAAGTATTTTTTTTACAAATTTCGGTTTTTTATCAAATTTTATAAGATATACAAATGTTTTATATCTTTTTAGTCAAGTTCTCGTGGCAGTATTGTAGATTAACTTGATTAGAAACGTAGGAAAGATAAATACTTGAGTTGCGTGCATTAATAAATTTGACAGAAGTGAATCCTTGATAAGAAAAGTAGTAAGTGGGGTAGCAAGAAGGTCAAATTCAAGGAAACTGATCACTTAGCTTCTTAGTTTCATGTTTTGGGTGGGATATTCTAGCCAACATACGAGAATGCGTCCGTTTAGTCATCGGACAGACATTTTGGAGTGCTTCGATAGATATTCACGCTACGTTTTCAGATAAGATAAAACTGCGATTGAATTTTTTATTTTTTTTAAATCCTCGATTAACGTGCGTGCCTTCTAATGACTTAAAATCATAAGTAAACTCATTATAGATCATTTTCGCTTCAAATTCGATTTAAAATTTCAATTTTTTTCGGAAGTTGAAAGATAAGTTAATCCAAATTCGATCATCATCAGTTAATCCAAATTCGATCATCTTAATTTTCATGATTTGCTTTTCATTTTTAGGAAAAATTAATTAACTTTTAATCGAAGATGAAAAACTCATTTGCAGTGCTGAATATCACGCTCATCGACTTGCCGGGGTTAACAAAAATCGCTGTGGGTGACCAGCCCGTTGATATCGAACAGCAAATCAAGGACATGCTCATGCAATTCATTTGCAAAGAAACATGCTTAATTTTGGCCGTCACGCCAGCCAATGTGGATTTAGCCACGTCGGATGCGCTTAATTTGGCCAAAAATGTTGACCCCGAGGGTGAGAAGTGGTTGTACAAGTTCTGGGTGTAATTCGTTTCTTTTTTTATGATTTTTATGAAGTTTTTGATTGATTCTGTATGATTTTTTCAGTTTTAATTGCGTTGGCTCGTTTGTTTTTTGTTTCTTTAAGTTCTTAATTTGACCCTGATTGACCTTCCTGGAATGACCAAGCTCCCCGTGGGAGACCAACCCATAGATATTGAAAAGCAAATCCGCGATATGATTTTGACATATATCAAGCGCGAAAATTGCCTTATTTTGGCGGTGTCGCCTGCCAATGCTGATTTAGCCACTTCCGATGCGCTCAAAATGGCTAAAGAAGTCGATTTGGGAGGTAATTATCGCTTCAGAATCGTAAAATCGTCGAGATTTTCACGAAATCACTTAACCATTAACGATTGACAATGTAATTAACGATTTTTCGCTCGTTAAGAAAGATCCCTGAAGGTACAATGAAGGAATTTTCGTGTATTTCCCATTTTTTATTGCATGCTTTTAGCATACTTGATTTTATTTCATTATTTTTCTCATTAATGTTTGATTCATTAATTTTCTTCATTTTTTATAATTTTATTTTATTTTTAGAATTTGTATTTTATTTTTAAAAAAATTTATTTTATTTTTAGAATTTGTATTTTATTTTTAAAAAATTTTGTTTTATTTTTTAGAATTGAATCTAATAACGTTTGCTTGGGTGGATAGGTTTGCGCACGATTGGTGTCATTACCAAGTTGGATTTAATGGATGAAGGCACAGATGCGAGGGAAGTGTTGGAAAACAAGCTGTTACCTTTGAGGCGTGGCTATGTGGGCGTAGTTAATCGATCACAGAAGGATATCGAAGGCAGAAAAGACATTAAAGCGGCTTTAGCTGCCGAACGCAAGTTTTTCCTGAGGTAAAAAAAAAAAATTAAAAAGAAAGAGAAAAAAGCTTAAGACAACTTTTAAGATTTTTTTTAAAATTTTTTATTAAGAATTAATTAGATGATCAATTTGAGGTTTGTTTGTTTTTAGTCATCCTGCTTATCGCCACATGGCTGATCGTATGGGCACTCCGTATTTGCAGCGGGTCTTGAACCAACAACTAACGAACCATATCCGTGAGACACTGCCTGCCTTGCGAGACCGTTTGCAGGTGAATAAGAAGACAAACAGTCAATGGTTTTCTTTAAAAAAAAAAAAAAAAAAAAAAAAATATGACGTCATTTCCGTTTTCGGTTTTTCGTTTAGAAACAACTACTGAGCATGGAGAAGGAAGTGAATCAGTTCAAACATTTCCGTCCGGATGATCCCAGTATTAAAACCAAAGCTATGCTCCAGTAAATAAGAAACCAAGAATTCCTTGAGAATCATTCATAAAGATGATTTTCTTAAAATATTCAGATTTTTTTAGAGAGATTTATGGAGAATTTTTCGATCTTTTTAGAATGATTCAATTGCTCCAGTCGGATTTTGAAAGGGCGATTGAAGGATCAGGATCGGCGAATATTAACACGGCAGAGTTATCCGGAGGTGCCAAGATCAACCGTATTTTCCACGAACGTTTTCCTTTCGAGATTGTCAAGATGGAGTTTGATGAAAAAGAACTGCGAAGGGAAATTGCTTTTGCCATCCGAAACATTCATGGTAAATGACTCAAATACTTACTCAATATATATATCATTCATGTATATATCATTCACGACCGTAGAACATTTGGAGCCAACTTTCTAAGCAAATTTGTGTTCTTTGAAACAATGTTGCACTGGTTTTTGTTGGTAGAATTGAATATTGATGAATTTGGTGTGGATTGTGTTAGGTATTCGTGTGGGGTTATTTACCCCTGATTTGGCGTTCGAAGCGATCGTTAAGAAGCAGATTTCCCGACTCAAAGAACCGAGTCTAAAGTGCGTGGATTTAGTCGTAAGCGAATTGACAAACGTCGTGAGATATTGCTCGGAAAAGGTAAAAATCATGCCTTCCAAGATTGAAAGTTCAAAACCTGGCGCCACGTAACGTTTGAATTTTTGTACGCTAGATGGCGCGCTATCCGCGTTTGCGGGAAGAAGTGGAGCGCGTCATCAATACGAACATTCGCCAGCGCGAACAAATGTGCAAGGAACAGATTATTATGTTGAACGATTGCGAGTTAGCGTACATGAATACGAACCATGAAGACTTTATCGGCTTTGCCAAGTAAGTTAAATGCGAATTCTAATAACTTGTTAAGCGATATAAATGTTCTTAAGTGTGTGTTAGCTAAAGAAAAGAACAAAAAGTGAGCCAAATGGTTAGTTTGTTTGGTTGTGGGGTTGTCCCTCTTTTTCGTTTCTTTTTCTTTCATATTTTATTACATATATCTCTCCCGTTTGTCCTGCTTGACGTGGATAGAGCAGAGACTGGATCCATTGTTTCACGGTACGATGTTTAACCTGACACTTTTACTTTATTTTTCATTGATTTTCCCTTTTCCAGCACATTTCATTCCAGCATGACCTAAAAACTCATCGTAATTTACCTAGATGTCATCTCTCCAGCTTCTAATAACTGTGCTAACGCTAATTTCCCAGAATTGCTCGTTAGAAAAGAGTCTAAACCCTTTTTTTAGCTCTTTTAAGTGAATTTGGTAGACGTTTAAACTATTTTATGTATTCCTAGTTACGGATATAAACTTTAACGCATGTTTTTTGGGTTATGCTGGTTTGATTTTTGGCCCTGAAACTATTGCGAAGGTTTTAGAGAAGTTTGGGGAGTTAGATGTTTGTTTTTTCTTCCTTTCAGTGCCCAACAATCGTCAGAAAACGCAGTGAAAGATGGACGGAAGCTGGGGAATCAAGTGATCCGCAAAGGATGGATGTGTATCCACAATCTGGGAATCATGAAGGGCGGTTCCAGAGATTACTGGTTCGTGCTCAGCTCAGAGAGCTTATCGTGGTACAAGGACGAAGAAGTAAGCACAAGACCTTCGTTTTCAAGTTTATCTTACTAGTTTGTATTTATTGGATTTTTTTTCTACTTTTTTTCGTTACAGGAAAAGGATAAGAAGTACATGCTACCCTTGGATGGGCTTAAATTGCGTGACATGGAGCAAGGATTCATGTCCAGGCGACATATGTTCTCGCTATTCAACCCGGATCATAGGAATGTCTACAAAGTAAAGAAATATGAGATATTTCTTAGTGGGATTTAGCGATTAGGATTTTTTTTTATTTTTTGGACGTTTTTATAGGACTATAAGCAGCTGGAGTTGAGCTGTGAATCTCAGGATGACGTGGATTCTTGGAAAGCCTCCTTTTTGCGTGCAGGGGTATATCCCGAGAAAGTGGCAGCTGAATCTAACGGCGAAGAGGTAAAAAGAAGAAAAAATAACAGAATTTAAAGGAGAAATTAACTTTTTTTGTGTTTTTTTGACTGAATATGGTTGTTTTGGGTGATCCTTAGTCATATTCCGGTGCGGAAACTTCCATGGATCCTATGTTGGAGCGCCAGGTTGAGACGATCCGTAATCTGGTGGATTCTTACATGCGAATCGTGACCAAAACGACTCGCGACTTGATTCCCAAGACCGTCATGTATCTGATGATCAACAACGCCAAAGAGTTCATCAATGCAGAGCTTCTGGCTAGTCTCTACGCTACTGGCGATATCGTAAGATCACCTTTTGGGGGAAAATTCTGCATTAAACCTTCAATTTACTTGATTGCTGTGATTTTTTTCGTTTTTTCATATCTTTTCATAATTTCGCCTCTTTTTTCACGTTTTTCTGTGATTTTATTCGCTTTTTAATGTCTTCATCATCATTTTTGTCCTTTTTTGTAGAACACGATGATGGAAGAAAGCCCTGAAGAAGCACAGAAACGCGAGGAGATGCTACGTATGTACCATGCATGCAAAGAAGCTCTAAAGATTATCGGCGACGTGTCCATGGCGACAGTCAGCACGCCTGTACCGCCTCCGATCAAGAATGATTGGCTCGCTTCAGGCCCAGATAGTCCGAGGTGAAGAGAAGCTTGTCGTTTGGGACAAATTTTCGGATTTTTTTTATGCATTTTGCATGTGTGATACATTTTTTATGTTTTTAGTATGGGCCAACGTGTTTCTCCACCCTCGCCGGGCGGTCCTCGTCGCCCTCTTGCGGGAGGGGCTCCTGGATCAGGCTCAATTCCCGCAGCTGGGGCCGTTAGAGCTCCTCCTGCTCCACCAGGCGGTGCTCGCCCAGCTCCAGCGATTCCAAATCGCCCAGGACCTGAGCCTGCAGCAGGACGTGCACCTCCAGCGCCACCTTCTCGACCCGGTGGAGGCGTTTTACCACCTCCCATGATCCCATCGTAAGTACTTTTTATGTATTATTTGCTTTATTTTTGGAGGTTAAAGGATCTAAAGGCTTTATGTGGGTGGCGAAGCTTGGGTTTCTTTTTTTTTTCTTTACGGGGTTTCCTTTCGAATCTCATTTAAATATAGACGAAATTTTCAAAAAGGTCTTGTGCCAGCTAAGAGAACTTCAGCTTCACTAACATTTACTGATCGCTTATGTTATTTTCCTTCCCAAAGAGAAGATTGACTTGCCAGATTCAGTTTTTTTAAGAAATTATTAGTTTATTGATTTGGTAGTTAATTTTAGTATTTTATTACAATTTATTACTTATCCATATTTAAAATATGTAGATTTTGAAGTAGTTATGGAGGAAATTTTTTTATCGATTAACGGTGTTTGTGTTGGTATCGTAACCCGTGAAATCGATTTCAGTCAGGGTCTAGGTAGCGGAAATCGATTTATAATAGGAATCTCCTGAATTTTGGTAAATAACAGTTTTTAAATGAGCAAATTAGTGCCGAAATAGTGCTAATGGGTCTATATTTGATGTTCTAAACATCAAATCCATTATTAAGATTGTAATTATTTTTATTTTCTTGTAGTTTCTATCTAAAGTGTCACGAATACAATGAAAACCGTTTAACACGGAACCGTTTAGCACGAAAAAACCTGTTAACACCAAATAGTATTCCGTCCCTTCGAAATATTTCGATTTCGTGTTAAGTGGTTTTTGTTGCAACTCACACCTAGTTTTCAGTTTCGTCTTGATGGATGAAATCGATTATTATGATTCTTAACTTTACCATCGATTTACGATTGGATATCGATTTAATAATTATCCTCTTCCTGACTTAAAATCGATTCTTAGTTTATATAATCGATTTATGGTTTGATATCGATTTATTAATTTTCCGATTATCAATTTAAAATCGATTTGTCGTTCTTTCAGTCAGTCTGGCAAGTTAGGCTTGTCTTGATTTTTTGTTATTATTATTATATTATTTACTATTATGGGAATGGATTTTTTTAATTTCCTTGACTTGAAAGCTTGCGTTGGGCAAAAGAATTGCCATGTGCTTGATTTATAGTGTGTGTCGAATATTAAACGTACGCTTTGTTTTGTCCATTTTCAGTCGTCGCACCTAAAATAAAGTCCTAAGCGTATGAGACCTTATTATGCAAAAAAAAAACTGAAAAGAGAAGATTTACTGCCCCCTCCTCCTCAACCCCAGTTATTATTGATGAACAAACAATTCCACATTATGTAGCTACAAGAAAAAAATTCTTGCGTAGACAAGTGTACATTTTTTCCATTTTTTTTTTCAGTTTATTATTATTATTTTTTTTATTGTCCCGAGATTAAGATTAATTCGACGATTGTTGAGTCTGCATGGGTCTGCCAGGTTGACCATGAACTATGTACATCGCTTTTCATATTTTTTCTTTATTTTTTAATTTAGGCTAAAAAAAGCAGTTTGATAAATTTGCATATTTGGCTGGTTTGTTTAACTTTTGGGGATTTTTCAAATTTGGACTTAATTGATCACTGTGATAATCTGATCCTATTACCGTTACTTAAAGCCTTAGGACTTCTGTATCTGACTTAACCCAAAAAGATTTTTTGGGGAACCCCGACAAAAAGAAACATTAAGACACCCAAGCATTTTTTTTTTTTTTATTTTATTTTCGTTAATCTCGCTCATGGTTAACCTTGCAGACGTCAGAGTGGTATGCCTCCCATGCCTCAACGAATGCAGCAAGCAATGGGCCAAGCCATGGTTAACGTTGCAGTGAACGAATTTATGGACGCGTTTAAGTAGACGGAAAAGGGGAATTTTTTTTATTATTTTTTTTTTTTACCCATTTCTTGTTATTGCTCCCCCGATCGTTATGTTAATTAAAGAAAAATCCTAACTGTGTAAAAAACAATTTCTTCTCATTTTTTTAATACTTTTTTTTTATTACTATTATTTTGGAAAACCGAGTAGAGGATTGGTTGCTCTCTGAAGTCTAGGATTTTTTTAAATTTATTTAATTTTTTTTTAAAAAAAAGTTCCTTTGGGTTGAGATCTCCGTGTTAGTCCAACATTCCATATGCCTACTCGTTCTCACGTCGCGTAGTAATATGTTTCCTGAAAAAATCTTGGTGTTTTGGTGTCGAAAGTCTATTGTAGCGAGTTAAGATAGAAACGGCAAAACGGAGGAAAAGTTTGAGCCAAAGAAACTAGTGAACGCAAAAAAAAATTTTTTTTTTTTTTTTTTAGTCGTCACAAGTTATAGACTGTAGGAAAAAAGTCTCAGTGTTTCGTAATACCCCTAAAAAAAGGGAGAAAATAATCCACTATTGTAATTAGTACATATTTTAAGCGCTTCTTCTGCACCTGGGGAAAGTTATGTGTGGCGGATCGGAAAAAATGCACTTGCTTCAGAACAAGGTTTCAGAAACTTCAGAACAAGGAACATTTTTTTTTTATTATTTTTTTTTTTTTTTTAGTTAAAAAAGTTCGTTAAAAAGAAATTGTTATGGGAACTTTAGGAAGCACTGAGACTGTACATTCGCAGGGCATATATCATGTGTCCATCGTGTTTTTTAAGTGTACCATCCCGCCACGTCTGTATAACTTTGAATTGCGTGAGAAAAAAAAATAATTAACCGTTACCAGCTTTAAAAACAAAAGAACAAAAAAGTAGACATTTTGTGATTTTTTTTTTTTAATTGGGCTTGAGGGGAGGTTGCTAATCGTGTCGTGTGACTTTGCTAATTTACTTGGATTTTTTATTTAGAAAATTATCATGTTCGAAAATGACATTTTTTATAATTTAATTTTATTTTTATTTTATTTTTATTTATTGAATAGTTTTGTGTCAGTATTGGATTTGACAGTAATTAGTTTTAATTCAGGAGACCTGTGCCCAGACTTCCAGAACGTCCGATGTTTCCAGGCAGGCCATACTAAGTTTGTTGCAACTGAAGAATTAAAAAAAAAAAAAGATATAATAGTGGTGAAAAACTGTTAAGGTATATTTAAAATTTGGAATAGTCAGTTTGAAGTTCTTCCCGATTTGCGCACCTTTCCGATTATTTTTTCTGAAATTTATTATAGATAGTTTATTTAGAGGAAAAATTATTTAATTTAAATGCAGTGGCGTTTCTTACTGTATTTGACCACGAGATTTTTTTTACACACTGGACTGTACAAAAGCGAAGATTTGAGAATTTATTTGAATAGGACCAAAAATAGTGACATTGTTATAGGATTTTCTATGAGCAGCACAACAAAGAAAGTGATGAGGTGAGTTAAATTTGGAGAGTTTGCAGTTAATAAAAACTTTTAATTTTGTTTTAATTAATTGAGCATCTAGTATTGAGCCGACACTTTTACAGAAAGTTTGAAGCCAGTTCGACACCAGCGCCGTCCTTTGGCAGGCTCCAAACTTCTGAGAAGTGGGAAATGGAATGCCTGATAAATGCTTGCATCATAATTAGTTTTTGATTTTTTGTTGGGAATACACGATTTGAGGTTAAAGAATTTGTTAATTTACTAGCAACGCGTTCGACAAAGACCTTACGTGATATCAGTAACGCAGGGAATTTATTCTCAGATGTTTTTACAATGAAAATTCAATATAATCATGCAAACTTCTAGAGAAAACAGCTAAATGTTAGATGAAGGTCCTCTGAAGGTTAGCTGGAGGTCATATGAAGATCAAAGAAGGGCAAGTTTAGATCAAAGAAGGGCAACATTATTTAAACAAAGATTATTACTATCAGTAAATTTAAGATACAAATGCAAACTTGGTTCTCTAAAACGTTACACTTTCAAACTATACTTCTTGTCACTTAATGTTTACAAATCGAAACCATAACAAAGTTTAGTTCATGGCCTGAACACAGATGGCGTTAGTGCCGAACTGGCTTCAAACTTTCCTATAGAATTTCGGCTTTAAACCAAACGCTCTTTTAAACTCAGATCTCTTTATACTTCTTGCCACTTAATGTTTACAAATCTAAACCATAACAAAGTTTAGTTCGTGGCCTGAACACAGATGGCGTTAGTGTCGAACTGGCTTCAAACTTTCCTATAGAATTTCGGCTTTATACCAAACGCTCTTTCTGTCTGGCCGACATTGCTCTCCATTTTAGAAAGTGAAAGCTTCTGGTGTCCTTCACACTGCTCCATATACTTACGCCCGCTCCTTATCCCTTGACCACAAACAACAGAAAAGATCGCCCAACTTTCATAACACCAGAACGGGTCTTACACAAGACGTCTCAAACCTACAGACCTCTAGTCTGGGTTTTTCACTCTTATTTTTACTAGTCATTCTATTTTTCACCCTATAAACAGTTAGCCCTAAGCAAGGGCAGGGACTCCCGTCGACCTTCTCCCAGTTCCCAAACTCACATGGTTTACCTATAAAAAGAAACGCTGCACTAACCATCAGTATCAGTTCATTCCTAGCTGAAAAGCCCTTCCTCTCCTCCCAACCATGAAGGTAAAAGAAATACAATTGAAAAACTATAAAGTTCTTCGTACTAAATTCTAACTTAAAAACTTTCGTTTTTCGTTCATTCAAACTTAGATCTTTATCCTCGCCGCTTTGGTCGCTGCCGTCGCCGCTGTTGATGTTTACAACAAGCCCGCGTACCCCCAACAAGCCTACCCTCAGGCTTACCCCGCCAAGGCTTATGAATACGTAAGTTTTTCACCAAAACTTTAAAAACCAAATGAATTAACTTGAATCCATAAGCAAAGCTAGAAAAAACTAAGAAAGTATAAAATAATAAATTATAATATAATTAACTTAATTCACAATATTAACTAATTTAAATGACTTTTTTAAATTTATTTTTCAGCCGGCCATGCCTTACAACTTCAACTGGGCCGTCGATGACCAACCATCTTACAACCACTATTCCCACTCCCAGAACAGCGAGGGTAAGACCACCTCTGGATCCTACAAGGTTTTGTTGCCCGATGGCCGTACCCAGACTGTTACTTACAAGGATGAAGGTTATGGTTTGGTAGCTGATGTTACATACGACAGGTAAGTCGAGCTAAAATTGGCGTTTTTAAACTAAAGAAAAAGACGTTTAATATCTGTGATGTATTTGCAGTTATGCCGCCGAGTACAAACCCGCCTACAAACCGGCCTACAAGCCCGCCACCTATGTTGCTGCCCCCGCAGTTTACCCCGCCCAACCTGCCTACGTTGCCGCCCCCGCTAAATACTAAAGCATTTGAAAGATTTCAAGTGCTGTGCTGTGTTGTGTGAATGTGTGGAATAATTTAATTCTATAAATATATAGAAATCTGACTGCAAAATTCCCTTCTTGAAGAATCTTATTTAATTTCACTGAAGCATTTTAAGAATCTTATGGGTTCTTATTAAAAAGAACTCTATATTGATCTAAAAGAAAAGAAACGACCACATGTATTATAACTGTTAATTTGAAAGGAATAAAATTGTTTCCTAAGAAAAGAATATAGATAATATCCATCAACTTCTAAACAGTTTTTTTTAAGTTTTTTAGGCAGGTTGATATAACTGCTTGTAGGCGGGTGTTGAACAGCGAATGAGTTGCGGGAGAAGAAAAAGAGTCTAATACATAGCAGGACTATGTATTGCAACACAATACATAGTCCAGCTCTTACCCAATGGCCGGGTAAGCGAGGCGTCCGTCCTGCTACGTATTGTGTTGCAATGATGTACTATGATGGTTTGGGTGTCGAGATGAGTACTCTTATGGTAATAACAAATTCCTTTCTATACCAATACATATCTAACGTTCCAATAAACCATTTTGGGGGTACAATGCATTCTTTATCCAAGTTAGGGAAAAAACTACGAGTGTAAACTACAAAACTAAGAGTATTCAGCATCTGCTTTGGGATGTGAAAGAATTGTACCTCCTCAATGAAAACTTGTATACAGGCTTTCTATTGGTACAAGCGCGCTGCAGACATGGAATTCGGTCCGTCTGCTAACAATCTTGCTGTCATGTACAGTGCTGAGCCAAAAAAATGAGACACAGAAAACCACAGAGGTCTAATCAGGCCTCTCGAGGCTGATTTACCCTCATTAGGTGGCGAAAGCGATTAAAGCAATCGCTTACAAGGTGAAAATAGGCCAAGGAATGTTATAATGCAAAATAAGTGAGATCCACTATTGAAAGTATAGAAAGTATTGAAAGTATAGTAGCCTGTTGGCTTCTTTTCCAGGCTGCTTGTCAATCTCTGAGGAGGATGAACTTTCGGTTACATTCTTCCTCGAACAATACAATTATTAATAGTTGGTTTAAGCTCTTGCACTACCTAATGAAGGTTAATCAGCCTCGAGAGGCCTGATTAGACCTCTGTGGTTTTCTGTGTCTCATTTTTTTGGCTCAGCACTGTACAGTACTGAAATTAAGTATCGTTCCTATGGTTTTCGAAATTGACCAATCACAGCGCTTTTCCACTGTTTGGATGGGTTTTTCCATTGCTTGCCTACTTCTACGCTCAGGTAGGGTTCTCAACAAGTCCCTCCTAGTCCCCAGTTAATTAAAGAGCAGGTCAGTCAATTAAATGCTCCTTAGTAGCGAAGCTAATCCCTTTTCCCTGACAAACAAAAGGTCAAAGCAAAGAAAATGCTTGGCGACCATCAATCCAGAAACTTTATTTTTCATCAATAGCTAGTATGACCCCCCCCCCCCGTTCTCCCGACACTCTTCCAATCTCCTAGGCATAGATGCTGCCAGCTTGGACCAGAAGTCAATGTTGTCTGACATCTTATCCCACACACGCTCGGCCTCCGCAAACAATTGTTCTGCATTTCGCACGTTAAAACTAATTAAATAAAAATTAAAAATGGATATCTATATTTAAGGATGTTAGTTATACTTCATATTTTTTTTCAGCTCAGCCCAAGCATTTTCGATAGGATTTAGGTCGGGTGACTTGGGGGGGTGCGGTAGACAATTGGCAAAAGAACGGTCCCCAAGACCATCCAGAACGATCCCAGGCTCCAAATAAGGCGAAATGAACGTGTGGGACGAGTTTGAAGCCCAAAAGTGCGAGTTGGTTCACACAAGAGAGGAAAAGGAAGCTGGTACAGTGTTTAGGGATCGTTGCGGTGGCGAGTTTGTGCAAAACCAAGCCGATGTTGAGGAAAGCGAACATTACTGAAGAAATAATAATGTCTTTAGCATTCCTTGATCACTCTGAAATGGCAAATTATAAGGTTATAGTAGACATACTTAGGAAAATGGCGAGAACAGCTGCTCCGTAAAACCAAATGGGAGGCAATGGTGCGAAACTAAACCAGTGCGAATGAACCAAGTAAATCACGTCGGTTTGAGTTTTGTCGGGTAGTCGCGCACTGGGTCGGTTTGGCCAATCATCGGTCCATTCCGACTCCATTGCGGTGAATTTGAACGTCGTTTGTAAGCTGGCTCGTCGTCGAGCTCGCTCAGTAGACTGAGAGAGAATCTGTTCTGAGTTCTGAAGTTCTGAGTATTGAAAGCACAATTAAAGAGACATCGAGGAGGAGAAAGAAAAGCTTGTTTGCTGTTAATCCAATTACGGAAAGAGAGTATAGGGATTCATTTCCTTTTTAGTTCAATAGGTAGAATTTCCATGGACTGTATTAGCTTTAAGCTTCTTGTGCTTGCTAAGCTTTGTTTTCTTAGATTGACTTGGTTATTTTCATAGCTAACATCTTTTGATTTTGTATAGCTTCAGCTTGATCTTCCTGCGCTCATGGTTTATTTATTTTGAGAGTATGTGATTTATTTTGTATTAATTATTTCATTTACGAAACTACATGGCACTCTCTACAACAATTTCTTCAAATGGTATTTTGCTTGACCGCCAAACGCTACGTGTTTTACACATTCATAAGAATTTCAGTGAACTAATTAGACAGAATTAAAACTCGTACATATCACGCTTTCATATCCATCACGTTCTATCATTCTGAATAATGGCAAAAGCAGACTGACTTCAAATAATAGTAAATAATAATTTCACACAGTCATAACTATATAGTTATATAGCATATGTTATAGCATATATAGCATATATAGCATATATAGCAGTGATAGCATATATAGCATACATAGCATATAAAGCATAACATATGTTATAGACCGGGGTTTCATCCGGGTTTTCAACAGCTTGCACATAAGCTTATGTTTCAAAATATTACGATCATGGGTTTGACAGTATTCGGAGCAATAGGCATGTTTCAATTGGCAATCACAAATAATAGGGGCCTTCTCTTCACCACAAGACTGGCATGGGCGTTCACTAGGATTCGCTTTGCGTAAGATGAGCGATTTAGGATCGTCAACGAGAATCACGGGTCCTCGATAAGACGTGCATGTAGTCAAGTATGGCTGCCGAATGGAAACTTTGGCGCCGAACTTGATCCTCTGGTCGCCTTCTGCATTGTAACAGAAACCAAGTATGACATCTCCTCTAGTGTCTTCTAAAACAAAAGCAACACCAAATGCTGACAATGTTGCCGGGTCGTCAATAATAGTACCGTCAATGACGTAACCTTCATAAAGTTTATCCACCGTAGGATTCATTTCCAATATTGTGATAGATGTTAAGTCATCGGGATCACAAGGATCACATTGTACGCCACGGGGGGGAATATAAGCTCGATTAAGCTTAGCTGGATCCGATGGACTGAGATCCCAATAGATTGCTCGATGCTCAATTATAGCCCGCACTCGAACTGGATCCGTCAGTCTATCTGACTTATGCACTTTTGTGCTACGCAAGGATTTCGAAGAAAAACTCCTTTTTTCTTTATCTGTTTCCTCCGTCATTTCAAAGTACGCCCTAATCAAGTTCTTAACTTTGGAAAGTTTTTCATAAGGAAGGAAACAAGGCAGCAATTGCTTCTCACTCTCCAATCCTTTCTCATAGTAGGTTCTTACCATGTTGTCGATTGGACGAATGTCTTTCTTCAAACTTTCTTTCAGAGTGATTTCTGCCATTTTGTAGTACGCTTCTGGGACAAACATATGATCTTCAGGCGCACGGTCAACAAATACCTTGAAGCAATCTATCACGTTCTTCATGTGTGCATGTTTTTCGCCAAAGACACAATTTGTCATAAGAGCTTTGGCGAACATAAGTAACAAGTTCTTTGGAAACAAATCCAAACCCTTTTGCGCTTGTTTTATGCCTTCATCGAAATGCCTCTGATCGATAAGCATGCTGACTAAAATCTCGTAGAAAATCGAAACTTTCGGGTACATACTTATGCACTTTTCAAGGAACTTGACGTTTTCTTCAGGAGAACCACTTTGTAATCGTGCGTAGCATATTCTCGCGTAACGATCCATGTCGCAAATTTGATCTTTCAATTCGTATAGCTTTTTCTTCACAATGTCCACCAGTAAAGTAAAATGTTTTCGCTTCTCAATCACGGAAACGCATAACGCTGTCTCAACGCATAGGGCAAATTCTCTAATTATAGTATCACCAATTGTAGCGTCTGGGGATTCTTCATATCTACATAGCCCATTTACTGCTGACTCATAATGTTCAATTGTTTTGCGGACCTGTTGCCCATAGACTTGACCTTGCGAAGCGTATTCTTTTGTTTCGTTATATGTGTTTGTGTCGTGCTTATAAATGCTAGGCCATTTTTTTGGAGACGAGACACTTATTCGCCAACGAGCATCGAAGAACAAGAATCTCTCCATTCTGTCTTCATCAGACAATTTGCTCGGATGAAGATTCTCTTCCTGCTCCCATTCTAAAGCATCGGCTATGTCTAAACTTGTTTTTTCTTCTCGTTCTTTGCATTCGGCCTCGAATCCTTGTTGAAATGAGGTTGATGGGATTTGCTCTCCTTTAACAGCAAATTCGAACCATTTCCGTGCTTGTTCAACGTCTTGTATCCACAGATAATAAGAAGCTAAAGCAAGCATTGCAGGTGCATGTTTGCGTTGAGCTGCCAGTTTCCAGTATTGTGCACTTTTTACTATTTCTTCAGGAATTCCCATGCCGATCATATACATGGCAGCGAGATTGTAGGCAGACGGACCGAACCCCAGGTTAGCAGCGCGCTTGTACCAATAGAAAGCCTGTATAGAAGAAGTTTGAATTTAGTGGCTAATTCTTTCACATCATCTTTCACATCGCGAAGCATATTCTAAATGCTATTTGGGAACTACTCTTACTGTTTTCCCTAACTTGCATTATACGAATGCATTATACGCACAAAAAACTGTTATTGGAACGTTATATATTCATTGATATACGAAAGAATTCGTTATTACCATAGGAACGTTCTTCTCGACACCCACACCTTCATAGTACATCATTGCAGTACAATGCATGGCAGGAAGGACGCCCTCGTTTTCCAGACCATTTAAGATTTTCGGCATGTTAGCGGCTTTCCGGAACAGTTGGAACGCCCTACGATAATCCTTCTTAACCCCTAGCCCCTTTTGGGTTAAACGTGCCAGTACGTAGATTGCTCGAGCTTTTCCTTCGTCCGCAGCTTTAGTAAAGTGGTTCGCTACCGCTTCAAAATCTACGACGATATCTATTCCAAAGCGATACCAAGTGTCTTCTACTTCAATTCCCATCTTCTTCAATTTGCCTACAAATTCCTCTTGTAACTCTTCAGTAATCTTTTCCTTCCGATTTTGGATGACTTTTTCCAGCATCAAGTCAATGCTCAGCGGATGCTCATCCAAAGGAAAATACAGCCTCAAGTCAATGCTCAGCGGATGCTCATCCAAAGTATCCATTATCAATTCAATCCTCAGCGGATTCTTATCCCAAGTATATATATTTTCTTTTTGTTGTTGACTATTCTTATGCTCCTGTTTTTGATTTTGGCCAGGTTCCTGACGACGTTCGCCTCTTCGTGTATGTTTTTGAAGAACCATAGTAACTATCCGTTTTCGTGCAAGTTCCTGCCGACAGTCGTCTCTTCGTGTCCTTATAATCTCCATAGACGGATCCCAGCTCAAAGCTTCGTCATAGGCTTCAATAGCCTCCTCGTAATTCTCCAACAGCTTGTATGCATCACCTAAACGCCACTGAGCTTCAATCCACACGGGATGCAAACGGGCCGCTTCTTTCGCGTCGTCCACAGCACGCTCGGCACGCTCTGCGAAATCCTTCCGTTTCTTGTTTTGCTCCTCTTTCGCCATCTGGACGAAGGCCGCAGAACGATAGCAGCACAGAACGCCCCGGTCGGCTTCCGTAAGCGAGACAATCGTGAGAGCGTTATCAAAGTTCTCAATAGCTTGCGCATAAGCTGCGCTCCTGAACGCTGCGTTGGCTTCTTCTATTAGTTTGTTGGCTTCGGCGTTCAAAACGCGCGGGAAAAAAACGGAAGAGGGATCGGAAGTACGGAACTTGATTTTCTCCTCAATCTCGTCAATCCGGGCGGTAGGCACATTAAGGAACGACAGAAGGGTAATCAAAGTTTGCCACTTGTGGCAGAATTCTTCTTCAGGGATAATCTTGGAAGAGCGATGGGCTAAATCGTTTCTTATTTCAACTGCGGCTTTCATCCGCTCTTTTTGTTCGTCCGAAACCCATTCGCTGTTTAACGAACGTAAGACATGGGAAACGGCGGTCAGATCCCAATTCTCAATGTCTCCTTTGTCGATTTTATTCCGTACAGAACCGCTGGCATTTTTGTAATCCTTCTTTCCAATAGTTTCCTTAAGGAAAGTTATAGACTCGGGAGAGCCGTCCCAATTGTAGCCACGCACCTTTTTCCATTTTTCCAGTAACAATTTTTGAAGCTCTGGTGTTACGTAATCCACCAAAAAATGCAACTTAAGCCAGTTTAAGATCTCACCCAACCGTTCCATTTTTTTATCGTTTTGTTTGCTAAATCGAACTTGATAGTTGTATTGGAATAATGAACTTGTTAGCAGCCCAGCAGTCACTCGGCTAAACAAGCAACAGGAACAGGGTGTGGTCTTCCAAAAAAGCTCCAAGGCCAAGGCAGTCGCTTTCAAAAAACTAGAGATGACAAGATGCAGCAATTAAGGATATTATTTTCACTGCATATCGCTGTAAATTTGGAGGTTTAATTGCAACTGCGTTATATTTAGTTTAATTACGGAGCTCATTATTACAATGTGTGAATTAGATTATACTAAATAAAATTACGTGTGGCAGTATTATACCAGTTGTCTGTATAGCAGGACAAATGGCAAGAGAGCCAATGGCAAACGAAAAATCCTCGCAAGAAGACGTTGATTGATGATTTGTTGATTTGATGATTGATGATTTGTTTGTTGTTGATTTGGGTGGGATGGAGCTTTACTGATTGCATCTTGGCAATGGGTAAAGCTCCATCCCACCCAAAAGAGAACAGAAAACAGCCAGTGAGTGTTGAGGGCAACGAGGTTAAATTAATTCAAATATTATTCAAATACATGTTTCGATTGCTTTGTTACTAGCCACCTTCCATTTTCGTATGTCATTAATGACATATGAGCTTGTTCATCATGCCGTGTCATTGACACGGCATGATGAACGATGCGAAAGAACGAAAATAAGAAAATGGCATCAGTCCAAACAATGTTGTTGGCAAACAAATTCGCAGCTTGTAAATCTAGTTTTTTTTTTATTTATGAAAGATCTTATTTTCTTGTTTCTAGCAAGGCTGAAACCGGCAAACTCGGTATCAGCCCAGCTAGAAGCAATACAGATTAGATAATGTTGGGGGGATATATATGTATGTATCCAGTCTTCTCTGTTGGAAGACAAGACACGATGTCACCAACACCAAAAGCACGAAAAACCAAACTGAACTGGATAAAGTTAGCATTATCAGGTTGAAATTCGCTTTAGAAAAGACGAAAATGTATATGGCGATTGTGAAAATGAATCCGCAAAGCATTACCGTTTTCTGAAAAAGAAACATCTTTGTCTTACAGACATGAACATAGGGAAAGAAAAAATTCTAAAACAATTGATTACATTCTGTAAAGCAAACAGAGGCATAACTTTGACTGGAACACAAAGAATTAAAGTTTAATTTAACGCAATTCGAAAAGACCAGTGAAAATAAAGAAAAATTACAGTTTGATTGCTCTGATACTCTTCTACTGGGTGTAATGTTTTGTGCGGTATTCCGGTGTGGCGAACTACTTAAAAATTATTCCAAATAACTGGAGGAAAACGCCCTTCGATGGCCGACGGGCCCAACTGAAGTGTTTCAGTTAAATTTTTTGCGCTAAACTTCGCAGCTTAGTTAGCACGGAGCTTCGGTGATCCCTGACCCCATGTGCCGAATTGCAATCCTGCTGACGCACATGGTGTCGGATAGAGCACCGGAGCTACGTTGGATTGCATGCCCAGCTTTGGCGAATTGTGCCAAGAAGAGTTTAGTTAGTCTAGAGTGGGGGTCAGAGAGAGTCGAAGGGTAGAGTCTTGAGTAGTGTTGTTATGTCCTAGTCCCCTGTTCTCTGTACAAATAGTCCCTCTTAACTTTACCACTGTAATCTTCCCGAATACAGTTCTATAAATCCACCTTTCCCGAACATTACTCTAATTCCCTGACGGATTTGATGCCCTGTCAGATTTAGACGCGACAATTGGTGCATCGACCGGGAAAGGTGGTTTGATTGGTAAAGTTAGGCTACGTGTTTTGTGTTAGAACCTAACTAGGACTTGGGGGTTTCATGAGTGACACTGGGGCGATCCCGAAGACCGAGGGAACCGGTAAAGGCGTTCCTTGCCCGAATCGCCAGGGTACACGTATCCCAGGTGCCCCAACGTTGCCCCCAAGGGAGTCGTCGTTCGCCCGTTCCGTGTCGGTACGCCGTCAGCCCGGAGAAAAGCGGAAGGAAGCAGTCACTCCCTCGTGGCTCCACTCTAAAAGCGCCGAACGAGCCATTGCTGCCTCGAGCCCACGGAAACCTACTCTGGAAGCGCCAGAGATTCCGTGGAGTTCAGCTGACCCGTCCGAAGACGACGAAGCCGACCGCCCCCAGAGTCCGGATCTAGACCTCACCTGCTACGCCGTTCCTAGCGAGCCGGAATCCAGCCCGGAAACCCCTCGCAGGAGGTACCAGTTCTCCGCGGTACGGGAAGAGCTGGAGGCGATTGAAAGGTCGACTATTGAAGCCGGCCGTACCACCCCTTCACCGCGAGGATCCGTGGTGAGACTCGTAGACCTCCTCGCCGAGCGAAACAGCCCTGCATCAACCATGGCAAACCCCGGTGCGCCCGGTAGGTTGCGCAAGGCGGTGAGTGCCCCACGATTTTCTGGGGCTCACGATGAGGACGCTATGCGGTTCCTCCAAAAATATGAGCAAGTGGCGATTTTCAATGGATGGAATGAGAAAGATAAACTGGAGTGTTTGGCTACGAGCCTGGACGGTATGGCCGATACATGGTACGCCAACCGGTACCCCCTTGATGGCCCACCCCCTACCTCCTGGAATGAACTAAAAGAGGAATTCCGAAAGTTTTTCGTCCCCCAAGGTCGAGTTTTCCGCAGCAACGCCAAGTTGCAAATGCGGGTGCAGCGTTCGGAAGAGAGTGTCAACGAGTATTACATGGACGTAGTCAACCTGTGCCGGGAGATTAATCCCGGCATGTCCGAATATGACAAACTCAATCATCTCTTCCGAGGCCTACGGCCTGGTCTAGTGGAGCCGTTGTCACGCTTAAACGTGCAAACGTGTGACAAGTTCCTTGAAGAGGCTAACTTGCTTGAGTTTAGCCAGGAAAGGAGCCGAGTTTCTCAATCCTGGTGGACCAACGTGATCCGTAGCGAAGAAGCCGAACAACGTGCCGCGGTGGCTGGTGTTGGTGTGCGAGGGCAAGGGTCGTTTACCCCTTTTGCCCCAACGGGTCGTGAAAATCCTAAACCCAGCTCAGGATCGGAATCCAGTGCCATTGCGGAGGCTCTCTGCAAACTCGCCGGTGAATTCCAGCAGTTTCGCGAAAGTTTCGCGAAACCGCAAGGTAAGGTTGGCCGTCCATATTCTCCCCATCGTTCTTATCCCCCAAGTTCCCGCACGCATGATGGGAAACCTGTCTGCTATCGCTGTCAGAGACCAGGGCACATTGCACGTTACTGTGTCAACCCTGAGTCCAGGGAGCGTGGTCCAGACCACCGGGAAACAGGGAAGGGAAGGGGAAATAATGACTTCGAAGGCAGAGATAAGGGTGGCAAGTTAAAATCGGATAGACCACCAGGACGACGCTCGGATAGCGATCGTGAAGATTCTGGTTCGGAAAACTAGAAAGGGCGGCTCCGGGGGGCGGAGTCGCCCAGACCATTGAGATCCCCCTCTTATGTGTGTTCTGTCCAAACCTAGTCAGAGAGCGAGTAATTTGTAATGGAATAGAAGCAATGGCCATCATCGACACTGGTGCGGCCGTGAGCGTGGTTTCCGAAGATTGGGCCTTACGTAACCAGGCGCAGCTGGTAGCCTGGGAGGGACCCGAGATAGTTGTAGCAAACGGCGAGCGTGCACAGATTCGAGGTGGTGTGAATATTGGGGTTCGACTCGCAGGGAAGGAGGTATATACGAAAGCCGTTGTCTTTAACAACGGTTTGGCAGAACTGATCGTAGGTAATGACTTGCTTAGGCAATTGGGTGACGTGACCCTCCGATATAGGGAAGATGGTTTTACCCTAGCAGGTCATCGGAGAATGAAGGATAAAAGGGTAGGGAAGGCAAAGAAAGTTTCGAGCCTAGAACGAGAGCTTGAAGATCAAATTGAGGAATGTACGCCGGCTGGTTGCGCTATAGTGGCTCCCGTAACACCGCTCTCGGATGACCAGGACGTGCCAAGCCTTGCTCAACCCGAGATACTGCTGCGGGGAAGCCCCGTTTCGATCTCAGCCTCAAATTTTCGAGGACGAACTAGTCTCCCTGACTGTTTAAAAACTGGCGCCTCTGGTTCCTCAATGTACTGAAGTCCTTGCCAATGGCATGAGTGCCCCACGGGAAACCCCCGCAGGGCAAGCTGAGATACGCCACGAGGAATGTGCACGCGATACCGTTTGTGAGGAGGCCCTGACCTTCGTTAGGCAGATTCAGGATGTAGCTAGCGAGCTTAACACCGTGGTATGCGCGATCCAGGAACAACGGGAAATCACCTCCCCTAGTGAGGCGCGTATGGGCGCGAGCACTGATAAAGGTAGTTGGGGCATTCCTCTGGAGATACGGCGAGATACTGATGTAACGGAGAGCTTACCCGTATCTATGTCTCTAGTAGCTAAATACCAAGAAGAGAGGGGAAGACATTCTACACCTCTCTCTCTAGTGCCACCCTTCTTGCGTTCCATGTGCATTTTTCTTTTCCAGGGATCTCCCCGCGAGGCAGTCAACGGAGCTCTGCTAGTTGCCCCTCCCACGAAAACGGGAAACCAAGGCGCGAATTCGAATTTTCCCACTAGTTCCGTGTTAACATCCGCCGAGGGCGAAACCAAAAGCACTGGTTCTACCGAGAAAGAGGATCCCCACGAGCTTGCGGTGGGGAATGTAGAGTGCCACGAGGCAAAGCTAGGTCAGGACGAGTCATGGGACCCAGGAGGCGCAGATTGTTGTGAAGTTCCCTTAGAAATCCATAAAGAAAGTCCCGAGTGTAAACCTATCCTGACAACCGAGAAAGCTGGAAACGACCGTGACACGGTCAGCGAGATCGATAATCCTTTTAGTTGCCTGTTGCTGGCCACGAAAGGAAAAAGTCAAAAGAAGCAAGGTAGGCCGCTTAGGTTAGTCACCTTGCAGGCCCACAAAATGCCCATTCACGTCAACCTTGCGAACCAGGGTTCAGACAAATGGGGCGAGCGTAAACTAACACCGCCGTCTAAAGACGAAGCTCAAGATTTCCTAGTAGAACCCGAGAAGCGATTATTAATCGAAAAAGGGATCAGCTTAGGTCGAAGCATAACTACCTTTCAGGGTGGGTACGGTCCGGTAATGCTAGTAAACTTTGGTCCGGAGGCCCAATGGGTGGCTGCGGGGACAGTTTTAGGCAGTGTCGAAGACCAGGTACCCCACGTAGTGGAAGCAGAGGAAGGAGTAGTTACTGACGAGACCCTGGATGGCTGTATCTCGGATCGATTAGACGATGATCAAAGGCAAGCGCTTAGAGAGGTGCTAAGTAAGCATCGCCAGTGCTTTGCCGGGGGTTCAGAAGATTTAGGTGCATCCAACGTGGTAGAGCACGGAATAGATACGGGTAACGCAAATCCCGTTTCGCAGGTTCCCTACCGGAGCGCCTACAGGGAAAAAGAGCTGATTAGGCAGCAGGGGGAAGAAATGATAGAGGCAGGGGTGGTAGAACCATCAAGCAGTCCATGGTCTTCCCCCGTAGTTTTGGTAAAGAAGAAAGACGGTACTTGGCGCTTTTGCGTTGACTACCGGAGGCTAAATTCCGTCACGATCAAGGACGTTTATCCTTTGCCCAGGACGGATGATGCCTTGGACTCCATGCAAGGTTCGAAATTCTTCAGCACTTTAGACCTCATGTCAGGTTACTGGCAAGTAGGAGTAAAGGAGGAAGATAGGGAGAAAACGGCATTCATAACACCGGATGGCCTATACCAATTCACGAAAATGCCATTTGGGCTTTGTAACGCACCGGCCACCTTTCAAAGGATGATGGACGTTATCTTAGCAGGTTTCAAGTGGCAAATTTGTCTAATCTATCTAGACGATGTGGTAATTTTCTCCAAAACTTTCGAGAAGCATGTGGTAGATGTTGACGCCATTTTGGCATGCTTAGGTAAAGCAGGACTGAAGTTAAAACCCAGCAAATGTCACTTTGGCTGCGAAACTGTTCAGGTGCTTGGGCACATAGTGGACCAGGAGGGTATTAGGCCGGATGACGGTAAATTAACAGCCGTCACGGATTTTCCAACGCCGGCAAATCTTACGGCGGTTCGTAGTTTCACGAGCCTATGCTCGTACTACAGAAAATTCGTGAAAGATTTTTCAGCTAGGGCCGAACCTCTCTCCAGGCTTACCAAATTAAATACACCATTTGCATGGGGTGTCGAGCAACAGTCTGCTTTTGAAGACCTCAAGCAAGCTCTTGTTTCGGCGCCTATTCTAGCTCACCCCGAGTTGGATGGTGGATTTGAGATCCATCCTGACGCATGTGATTTTGGCATAGGAGCGGTTCTGGCACAGCGCCAAGATGGTGAAGAGCGGGTTATCGCTTATGCGAGCCGTCTCCTTAATAAAAGTGAACGGAATTATTCCACCACCGAGAAAGAATGCTTAGCCCTCGTATGGGCCGTAAAGAAATTTAGGCCGTATGTTTGGGGTAAACCTTTTAAAGCTGTCACAGACCATCACGCATTGTGTTGGCTAATGACCAAACGGGAGTCCACAGGGCGGTTAGCTAGGTGGGCCCTCGCTCTGATGGAATACGAGTTTCAAATCGTACATCGGAGTGGGAGGGTTCATAATGATGCTGACCCTCTGTCACGCAACCCCGTTGACCCCCCAGCTGGAGAAGGCGACGACAACGGCCCGGTAGTGTTCGGGATTGGTGTCCAAGCAGTTGATACGCGTTTAGCTGATGTGGAACAAGAACAACGTTCAGACCCGAGATGGGCAAAGCTTATTGCCATCTTGGAAACACTTAATCCGCGGGCCGTACAGAGGCGCCAAGTCGTGCAATACGCGATGAAGGAGGGAAAACTTTTTCGGGTTTTAGTGAGAAACGGCGAATGTCGCCTAAGGCTCTGCGTACCTGCTTCTCTGAAAAGGGAGGTTCTGTACGCCTGTCATGACGATGTCACTGCTGGCCATTTAGGTCTCAAAAGAACCTGGGACAAGATCAGCAAAAGGTATACTATTGGCCTAAAATGATCACGGAAGTAGCTCGTTACGTCGCCTCCTGTACGGATTGTCAAACCCGGAAAGGAGAAGCGACGAAAAAGAAAGGGCTAATGGTCCCGATCAAGGTTGACAGGCCTTTCGAGAAAGTCGGGATTGATCTACTTGGCGCGTTCCCCGAGACCCCGCGCGGTAACAAGCACATTATTGTAGCAGTCGACTATCTAACGAAGTGGGCTGAGACCAAGGCTGTCCCATCAGCTTCGGCCGAGGAAGTTGCCAAATTCTTCGTGCAACAACTCGTGTTGAGACATGGGGCACCGGAGACTTTGATAAGCGATAGAGGTACCTGCTTTACAGCCGAGTTTACTGAGGAGTTGATTAGGATTCTTCAAACTAATCACGCTACGACTACGGCCTATCATCCCCAATGTAATGGTTTAACCGAACGCCTCAATCACACTCTAGCGGACATGCTTTCCATGTACGTAAGCAGCGACCACCGTGATTGGGATGAGTGCTTAGACGCGGTGACCTTCGCGTACAATACGGCGAGGCAGGAGTCCACCGGGTACTCCCCATTCTATCTCCTCTACGGGAGGGAGCCAAAACTCCCACTCGATGTGGCGATGGGTGCCAATGCCGAGGTAGACGAGATGGACGACTCCGCTGACATAAGCAGAGCGGGTCAAATGGCAAGTCGTATCGCAGAAGCTTTTAGCGCGGTAAGACAACGCCTGGGTAAAGTGCAGGCAAAACAAAAGGAGCGCTATGACGAATCTCACGAGGAGCGTTTCTACGATGTAGGGGATGTTGTATGGGTTTATACTCCGGTTCGGAAAGTGGGGAAGTCGGAAAAACTTCTCCATCGCTTCTTTGGCCCATATAAGATTCTCCGTAGGACGTCTCCCGTAGATTACGAGGTCCAGGGGGTAAAAAGGCGGAAATCCGACATAGTCCACATTTCTCGCCTGAAACCCTTTGTAGACAGAGTTAACGACTTCGACGAACCAACTCTGTTCGTCAAGTTGGGAGACGAGCGAGATCTCGAAGTGCGCAATCGGACACTCGAGGTATCGGGTGAAGCTAGCGAGTTGGCGATAGAACCTGCTGACTTGCTTACCCACGAAGCGACCGGGGATGACAACGTAAACCCTCCGGAGCCTGAGGCTCGCGTTACGGAGAGAGTAACGTACAGTGCTCGCCCGGATAAGCCCGTGGGTTTACGACGATCTCAAAGGAATAAGGGGAAAGTCAGGTTCTATGGGTGCGATGACGACGAGGTGTAGTTAAAGGAGGAGGGTTTAACGAGGAGCAACGGCGTTCTGGTTTCGGCAAGCTTAAGTAAACAAATGGAAGGTAGGGCCCCGCAAATGGTTGTACTCAACCGGAAAGACCATTGTAGTGACGAATGCTTGCCACCCAAATCTAAAAGGGGACAGGGAGGGTAAGACCAATACCATCAAAATTCAGGGGATAGGGATTATTGAGGTCCCTGTTGCCTGTGTGGCCATCAGCCCGGAGTGGATTTTAGCCGCTTCCTTGGACTCTTTTGGGCAGTCCAATATCACCTCACGCATGCCGGCTTGGTCTTTGTCCGCTTTTCCAACTAACCTGACCCAACCACACCTGCCCACGGCCAACCTTACCTGGGTAGATCCGAAAATAGCCGATCACATTAAAACCCTGGAGAAGGAGAGTGGTGACGTAGCCGCCAGCTGGAGAACTACGTGGGATACCTTCCAGAAAGCAGCCAAGCAGCGCAGAAATCTCTTCGAGGAAGCTCCCGGCGTATGGGGCGATATCAGCTATCCCTCGATAACCATCTCCGGGTCGTTTACCGTGGTAGTACTAGTGATCGTCGCCATCCTGAGTTGGTGCCTATGGCGAGTAACCGCTGGACGTGACCAAGCGCTCCTGACACGGATCGAGCAATTGGAGGCAACCTTACGGCTCCATGAGCCAGCCGCCTTGGGCAGACCCAGCTACAACATCGACGCACTTGTGCGACGTGTGCGAGCCATAGAAGTAAGGATGCGTGACCATGGAGGCGTACTCCCGCTGACCATGGAGGGAACCGCCGACCAGTAATCAAGACAATCAGTGTAGTGGTAGTGTCGTACTTGGTCCCCTCAGTACAAGTTACCCCAAAGTATCCACGGTTTAGTCTAGTGTTTAACCAGTAGTTATCAACTATTAAGTGTGTACGCTTGCTGATTTTAACCATGTGCTTGCAAGCTTGTCATTAAATTTCGCCTGGCATTGCCTCTAGATAGCGCTATCGACGCGTGGTCCGCTTGTTTCGACCGGGACGTTCGAAAGCGGGCCGGGGGTAATGTCACGGCTATATTTCGCATTGCTTGCTTTTTCTCACGCTTCGCTTTACTTATTTAGTTAAGATCAGCGTAACACCAGAGGATCCATCCGCCTGTGTACCGGATTACGCGTCCTGTACGGATACACCAGGCAGGATGGATCCCTGAGAGTGAGGATGATGTTTGCAGTTAACCAAGTCAGTTGGTTAGAGAGTTGAAGTACCAGTCAGTAGTCTGTTAGTGGGAGCGTAAGAGGGTAGACTCTCCTAGTAGTGTGTTAGGCAGTAGTCCTCTGTTTTTCATGTAGTGTTTTCGTCCTCTTAACTTTACCACTGTAATCTTCCCGAATACAGTTCTGTAAATCCACCTTTCCCGAACATTACTCTAATTCCTGACGGATTTGATGCCCTGTCAGATTTAGACGTGACAATATATAAACACATACAATGTGTAAGTATGTGCGTATGTACATACATTAACACTGCAAGGCAAAGGTAAAGATTTAGATTTTTAGGGAACCCATTCCACTTAGGAAGAAATTGTTTTTGTTAATCGTTTTCAGGTGGACCAGACACCTTTGACAGGAAACACTTGACATGACTCTACTAACAACAGTAACTAATCCTCGTCACATAGACATAACTCTTGGTATGACTTTTAGTCTTGGTTAGCGTATTTCATTAATCTAAATGTGGTGATACGATGCTTGGGGTTTTGACTCGTATAGAGCTTTTGGCAAATTACGCCTCTCGCGGCAAGAGTTGGCGAAATCCGCCATTTTGAGTACATTTAAGTGAAGGTAAACAAACAGCACCAAACTGTTTCCCGTGAATATTGGTTTTGCTTACAGCTTTAACAAGTAGCTCGGGTAAAAAAAAAAAAAAAAAGCAAAAAGAGTGTCGGTAGGTAATCTTGACTTAGCTTAGGTTTAATAAAACCTGAAAAAATGCCCAGCTGCTGTGTTGCTTGTGTACAGAACACTGAAGATCAAACCAAGGAAAGCAAGGGCCGAAGATAACATTCATCAATTACCAAAGGAGCCAAAGTTACAGGAGAAATTTGTTTCGTGTGTAAGGCAGAACTTTAAGGCAAGTTCAATAAACTTTAAGTCCAGTGAACGTAAGTCCAGTGAACAAGGAACAAACTCTGTGAACTCAGTGAACACTGAACAAATTCAGTGTAAGGCAAATTCAGGTTAGTTGGCTACAGCGTTTTCCCTGGCTTTCGTATTCCCCGTCTGAAGACGGTACTTTATGCAGATCTTGCTTCTTTTTTCACGCAGAAACAGCCGGTAAAGGCTCTCACCAGAAGTTAGGGTCACTTGTTGTCTGCCGTTTATGAAATGGACAGATGCGATAGAGATTTGTCCAAGGTCTGTCTCAACATCTTGACTGTGTTAGCCGCGCAGAAAACTTGGTTTCTGTTACGGAAAAGCGACAATCTAATATTGTCAATCAGTGAGACACAGCTAGGAAGGCTCAAGTCGAATTGATCATATATTTACATCCATAGAATATAATTTCAACAGTATAATTTCTAATCAATCTATTCATAGGATGGTTAGATAAAATTAATGCATGTCCATACCGAACCCCAAATTTTGAGGACCAGAAATTGGAAAATAAGTTATGTTGAGAAGGCAAAGAAATTTCTGACTTGCACATTGTGTCATGCAGTTGAAATTACTACAGTTCAAATGCCCTTGTGTGGAGATAATTGAAATCAAATTCACTTTTACGGCCACCATGGAAAACGGTATTAGTGATTCACAGGGGTCGGGTTATCTTAGGCAACGAGTTAATAAATAATAAGCAATAAGTAAGCTATTCATATTCGCTTGCTGAATATCTTATAAAAACGTCTTACATTCAGACAAAAGACCTAAGGCAATGATTAAAATCCCGTCTGTGGCACTATATACGGCGTGGTAATGTAGGATTTTACCGCGACGGATGTAGCGGGAAAGCTCTTACGATAAGGACAGGGAAACTCTCGGAAATCAGTGATCAGCTATCGCCCAACTCTTCGTAATTTAATTTCAAAAGCTTAAAACAACTCTTGAGAAAAGGGTAGAATCGTCGGGGTGAGGGAAACTAACAGCATCATTTTGACTGAGTCCGAGCACGATTTAGGAATTCGGGTTGGCTGAACACGAAAGAAGTTAACGAAAAGAAGCTTAAACTCGCAAGCCCGTAAAAGCAAAAGCAAAAATTTATTGGATAAGCGCTCACTAGGGAATCCATTGGGAAGATTATCTTAGACATTACAGTGCTTAATATCTTCCTTAACCATGCTGGCGCTATTCCAATGGCGTCTAAATAGGACAGTCGGTTCTTAATATCGAAAGTCGTTAAACTTACGTGAAATAAGAGGACTCAGCTGAAGATTGAGCTTCTCCAACTAAATGTTTGATTCACTAAGCTTGTCTTGTCTGAAAGTACGCCACAGGAGCACTAACTTGTGCTTATTGCCGTGTGATTCAGGAAACTAAAACGTTCGCAGCTGCTCTTGCTTGAAGCCAAACTACGAATGTCAGACATAAAAGCCGGACACTCCCAAATCCCGCACACGCAACTTTTTTTTGGCAAAGCCCAGAGATGGTACGAGACCGACTTTCCTCGAGACCGAGAACGGACACTACCTTATTATTTCAATTGCCACGTTTCATCTTGCTAAATAAGTCAAGCTATACTCCATAACTCTAACCTACTTTGTCCAAGAAAATTCTATATAGCGAAAAGTAAGCAGAAAAATCAAAGAAGACGAGTTCATTGGTCTTGCTGCAATAATCAGCATATCATATCTTTCCATTTCCTAAACGGCATGCCAACAAGCCAGCCTAACTTCTGGTGGGAGTAGGCGAAGCACGCCTACTTAACGAAATTGACACAAAGCATGTGGAATTTCATCGACTTACCACATAGCCACTACGCTTCCCAAAGAAAAGAAATCGTCCTTTTCGAACATCGCATCATTTTCATCATTTATTTATTGTCATCCCAGACCTGTCATGAAACAACTCGTGCTATTTATTCACCCTCTGCATACGGTCGCTAGGCTGAGCCCGGCGAGCATACAAGTAGGGCGTGGTGGAGTGATGTCTCCCGGGAGGAATGTCTCCCGGCATATCTCCCGGAATGTCTCCCGGCATGTCTCCCGGAGCGAGACCAATAGAAAGGAAAGGGGGGGTTGCAGCCACAAAAACCGCCATGCTTGCGTACCGAGAAACTCTTGGGGGATTGATACTGGGCACGTAGACATAAGGCCGACTCGACAATAGGCCTACGGTTCTAGAATCTGTTTTCGAGTCCAAAAAAGTCTCTTCTCATTGGTTAAGAGCCAACGAGGTTAAAAGATCGTCGAGTTAGCTTTACCAGGTTGAAATCTGCTTAAAAAAAAACGGAAATATCTATGGAGATTATGAAATATCTAGGGAAATTATATATCAACAAAACCTTTGAATTTCCCGGGCGCACCTTGTAACCGATTGGTTCAAGCTCTTTCACCCACTAATGAAGGTAAATCAGCCTCAAGAGGCCTAATTAGACCTCTGCGCTTTCGCTGAGCAGTTTTTTTTGCTCAGCACTGTACAGTACTGAAATTAAGTATCGTTCCTATGGTTTTCGAAATTGACCAATCACAGCGCTTTTCCACTGTTTGGATGGGTTTTTCCATTGCTTGCCTACTTCTACGCTCAGGTAGGGTTCTCAACAAGTCCCTCCTAGTCCCCAGTTAATTAAAGAGCAGGTCAGTCAATTAAATGTTCCTTAGTAGCGAAGCTTTCTGCGTAAAGCTCTCTTTCTTTCTTTCTGCTTAAAGCGTCTCTTTCGTGAGTCTGGTAAGAATCTTTCTGAATCTTCCTGTATAACTTGGTAAAGTTAATTAAATATTGAGAACAACAATGCTATCTGAACACATACTGGATCTTATGAAAGAAGGTAAAAGGGATTAGGAGAGAATCATAGATTTCTCCGTTTTTCTTTCCGTGAAAGCGGTGCTGGGGCAAAGAACGGATATCCGTGTTGAGGGTCACGACGAAGAGGACTTCATACTGAATATTAACAACCTTTTACTTCGCACCTAAATCAACACAGAAAAAATTTGATTCCTTCCGACATTAATCCCTTTTCACCTGCGATATATAAACTTGAACAAAATCCAAGACGTGTTCAAACAGCCTTGATCTTCTCGAAGTTGTGTTAACTTTACCCAAGTCATGGAAAGACGATTTAGAAATATTTTACCTAGACCCCCTGTTATTCAGAATGATCTCCCGGAAGCCCAGCAGCTTGTCCGTCGTCTACCAAATCTTGGCACTAGTTACCACACTTCCGAAGTAAGCGACTTGGAAATCTATTCTTTAGAGTTTAAACATAATCAAATTATCTAGGCAGAAAGAGGCCTTGGGCTACGTAATGTTGGGGGTCCTGTGCGGGAAACTGCCAGATTAGTCGGACGAAGCAAACCAACCGTGCGTCGGTGGGAACATCGGTTCAACGAAACCGGAAGCGTGAGAAAAAAGGTAATATCTTGAATGCACTATTGTTATTATTCCATTTTATCGTATTCAGTGTTTTTAAAAAAACTAAACTAAAATTCATAAATAGGATATCCCTGGGCGCATTTCCACCATCTCTGAAGGAGACCGCATCCAATCGTTAGCCGTAATTCAAGAAAACCCCTTCAACAGCTCCAAAATCATAGCATCCGGAGCTGGACTAGATATTTCTCCCCAGTGGACGAATACATTGTTGAGAAGGGAAGGTTTTAAATGCTGCCGGCCGCTAGTGAAGTTTTCCCTTGAGGACCGTCATAAAGAAACGCGCTCCGGCTACGCGGAGATCTATCGAGACGCGACTCAAGACTACTGGATCAACTCCGTTGTATTTTCCGATGAAACAACTCTTTCGTCGGATTGGTTCGGCCCTCAGCGAGTTTGTCGAGCGGTAAGCATCGCCGTTTTTTAAATTTGCTTTTCTTTTCTCCTTTGTCTAATCTTTGCTACCGCATGTCTGTTTTCACAGGTTAATACGCGGCTGGAAGACAGACACATCATCCAGCGCGACAGGAGCGGACGCTTTTCCGTTCCCTTGTTCGCATGGTTCAGTGGAGCCGTGGGACCTAGTCCCCTGCAAAGAATAGATGGACGTTTCATTCGCATCAGTATGTTGAGATGATGAGACAGGAACTTCCAATCAGAGATTTGCTGGGCCACCAATTTACATATCAACAAGACCATCCACACTGCAAGAATTGTGAGAGACTTCTTCCGTGAAGAAAACGTACATCTCCTACCGCACCCCCCCAAGTCACCCGACCCAAATCCTATCGAAAATGCTTGGGCTGAGCTGAAAAAAAATATGAAGTATAACTAACATCCTTAAATATAGATATCCATTTTTAATTTTTATTTAATTAGTTTTAACGTGCGAAATGCAGAACAATTGTTTGCGGAGGCCGAGCGTGTGTGGGATAAGATGTCAGACAACATTGACTTCTGGTCCAAGCTGGCAGCATCTATGCCTAGGAGATTGGAAGAGTGTCGGGAGAACGGGGGGGGGGTCATACTAGCTATTGATGAAAAATAAAGTTTCTGGATTGATGGTCGCCAAGCATTTTCTTTGCTTTGACCTTTTGTTTGTCAGGGAAAAGGGATTAGCTTCGTTACTAAGGAGCATTTAATTGACTGACCTGCTCTTTAATTAACTGGGGACTAGGAGTCCAAACAGTGGAAAAGCGCTGTGATTGGTCAATTTCGAAAACCATAGGAACGATACTTAATTTCAGTACTGTACTGTACAGTGCTGAGCAAAAAAAACTGCTCAGCGAAAGCGCAGAGGTCTAATTAGGCCTCTTGAGGCTGATTTACCTTCATTAGTGGGTGAAAGAGCTTGAACCAATCGGTTACAAGGTGCGCCCGGGAAATTCAAAGGTTTTGTTGATATATAATCTCCCTAGATATTTCCGTTTTTTTTTAAGCAGATTTCAACCTGGTAAAGCTAACTCGACGATCTTTTAACCTCGTTGGCTCTTAACCAATGAGAAGAGACTTTTTTGGACTCGAAAACAGATTCTAGAACCGTAGGCCTATTGTCGAGTCGGCCTTATGTCTACGTGCCCAGTATCAATCCCCCAAGAGTTTCTCGGTACGCAAGCATGGCGGTTTTTGTGGCTGCAACCCCCCTTTCCTTTCTATTGGTCTCGCTCCGGGAGACATGCCGGGAGACATTCCTCCTGGGAGACATCACTCCACCACGCCCTACTTGTATGCTCGCCGGGCTCAGCTTAGCGACCGTATGCAGAGGGTGAATAAATAGCACGAGTTGTTTCATGACAGGTCTGGGATGACAATAAATAAATGATGAAAATGATGCGATGTTCGAAAAGGACGATTTCTTTTCTTTGGGAAGCTTAGTGGCTATGTGGCAAGTCGATGAAATTCCACATGCTTTGTGGCAATTTCGTTAAGTAGGCGTGCTTCGCCTACTCCCACCAGAAGTTAGGCTGGCTTGTTGTCATGCCGTTTAGGAAATGGAAAGATATGATATGCTGATTATTGCAGCAAGACCAATGAACTCGTCTTCTTTGATTTTTCTGCTTACTTTTCGCTGTATAGAATTTTCTTGGACAAAGTAGGTTAGAGTTATGGAGTATAGCTTGACTTATTTAGCAAGATGAAACGTGGCAATTGAAATAATAAGGTAGTGTCCGTTCTCGGTCTCGAGGAAAGTCGGTCTCGTACCATCTCTGGGCTTTGCCAAAAAAAAGTTGCGTGTGCGGGATTTGGGAGTGTCCGGCTTTTATGTCTGACATTCGTAGTTTGGCTTCGAGCAAGAGCAGCTGCGAACGTTTTAGTTTCCTGAATCACACGGCAATAAGCACAAGTTAGTGCTCCTGTGGCGTACTTTCAGACAAGACAAGCTTAGTGAATCAAACATTTAGTTGGAGAAGCTCAATCTTCAGCTGAGTCCTCTTATTTCACGTAAGTTTAACGACTTTCGATATTAAGAACCGACTGTCCTATTTAGACGCCATTTGGAATAGCGCCAGCATGGTTAAGGAAGATATTAAGCACTGTAATGTCTAAGATAATCTTCCCAATGGATTCCCTAGTGAGCGCTTATCCAATAAATTTTTGCTTTTGCTTTTACGGGCTTGCGAGTTTAAGCTTCTTTTCGTTAACTTCTTTCGTGTTCAGCCAACCCGAATTCCTAAATCGTGCTCGGACTCAGTCAAAATGATGCTGTTAGTTTCCCTCACCCCGACGATTCTACCCTTTTCTCAAGAGTTGTTTTAAGCTTTTGAAATTAAATTACGAAGAGTTGGGCGATAGCTGATCACTGATTTCCGAGAGTTTCCCTGTCCTTATCGTAAGAGCTTTCCCGCTACATCCGTCGCGGTAAAATCCTACATTACCACGCCGTATATAGTGCCACAGACGGGATTTTAATCATTGCCTTAGGTCTTTTGTCTGAATGTAAGACGTTTTTATAACATATTCAGCAAGCGAATATGAATAGCTTACTTATTGCTTATTATTTATTAACTCGTTGCCTAAGATAACCCGACCCCTGTGAATCACTAATACCGTTTTCCATGGTGGCCGTAAAAGTGAATTTGATTTCAATTATCTCCACACAAGGGCATTTGAACTGTAGTAATTTCAACTGCATGACACAATGTGCAAGTCAGAAATTTCTTTGCCTTCTCAACATAACTTATTTTCCAATTTCTGGTCCTCAAAATTTGGGGTTCGGTATGGACATGCATTAATTTTATCTAACCATCCTATGAATAGATTGATTAGAAATTATACTGTTGAAATTATATTCTATGGATGTAAATATATGATCAATTCGACTTGAGCCTTCCTAGCTGTGTCTCACTGATTGACAATATTAGATTGTCGCTTTTCCGTAACAGAAACCAAGTTTTCTGCGCGGCTAACACAGTCAAGATGTTGAGACAGACCTTGGACAAATCTCTATCGCATCTGTCCATTTCATAAACGGCAGACAACAAGTGACCCTAACTTCTGGTGAGAGCCTTTACCGGCTGTTTCTGCGTGAAAAAAGAAGCAAGATCTGCATAAAGTACCGTCTTCAGACGGGGAATACGAAAGCCAGGGAAAACGCTGTAGCCAACTAACCTGAATTTGCCTTACACTGAATTTGTTCAGTGTTCACTGAGTTCACAGAGTTTGTTCCTTGTTCACTGGACTTACGTTCACTGGACTTAAAGTTTATTGAACTTGCCTTAAAGTTCTGCCTTACACACGAAACAAATTTCTCCTGTAACTTTGGCTCCTTTGGTAATTGATGAATGTTATCTTCGGCCCTTGCTTTCCTTGGTTTGATCTTCAGTGTTCTGTACACAAGCAACACAGCAGCTGGGCATTTTTTCAGGTTTTATTAAACCTAAGCTAAGTCAAGATTACCTACCGACACTCTTTTTGCTTTTTTTTTTTTTTTTTACCCGAGCTACTTGTTAAAGCTGTAAGCAAAACCAATATTCACGGGAAACAGTTTGGTGCTGTTTGTTTACCTTCACTTAAATGTACTCAAAATGGCGGATTTCGCCAACTCTTGCCGCGAGAGGCGTAATTTGCCAAAAGCTCTATACGAGTCAAAACCCCAAGCATCGTATCACCACATTTAGATTAATGAAATACGCTAACCAAGACTAAAAGTCATACCAAGAGTTATGTCTATGTGACGAGGATTAGTTACTGTTGTTAGTAGAGTCATGTCAAGTGTTTCCTGTCAAAGGTGTCTGGTCCACCTGAAAACGATTAACAAAAACAATTTCTTCCTAAGTGGAATGGGTTCCCTAAAAATCTAAATCTTTACCTTTGCCTTGCAGTGTTAATGTATGTACATACGCACATACTTACACATTGTATGTGTTTATATATTGTCACGTCTAAATCTGACAGGGCATCAAATCCGTCAGGAATTAGAGTAATGTTCGGGAAAGGTGGATTTACAGAACTGTATTCGGGAAGATTACAGTGGTAAAGTTAAGAGGACGAAAACACTACATGAAAAACAGAGGACTACTGCCTAACACACTACTAGGAGAGTCTACCCTCTTACGCTCCCACTAACAGACTACTGACTGGTACTTCAACTCTCTAACCAACTGACTTGGTTAACTGCAAACATCATCCTCACTCTCAGGGATCCATCCTGCCTGGTGTATCCGTACAGGACGCGTAATCCGGTACACAGGCGGATGGATCCTCTGGTGTTACGCTGATCTTAACTAAATAAGTAAAGCGAAGCGTGAGAAAAAGCAAGCAATGCGAAATATAGCCGTGACATTACCCCCGGCCCGCTTTCGAACGTCCCGGTCGAAACAAGCGGACCACGCGTCGATAGCGCTATCTAGAGGCAATGCCAGGCGAAATTTAATGACAAGCTTGCAAGCACATGGTTAAAATCAGCAAGCGTACACACTTAATAGTTGATAACTACTGGTTAAACACTAGACTAAACCGTGGATACTTTGGGGTAACTTGTACTGAGGGGACCAAGTACGACACTACCACTACACTGATTGTCTTGATTACTGGTCGGCGGTTCCCTCCATGGTCAGCGGGAGTACGCCTCCATGGTCACGCATCCTTACTTCTATGGCTCGCACACGTCGCACAAGTGCGTCGATGTTGTAGCTGGGTCTGCCCAAGGCGGCTGGCTCATGGAGCCGTAAGGTTGCCTCCAATTGCTCGATCCGTGTCAGGAGCGCTTGGTCACGTCCAGCGGTTACTCGCCATAGGCACCAACTCAGGATGGCGACGATCACTAGTACTACCACGGTAAACGACCCGGAGATGGTTATCGAGGGATAGCTGATATCGCCCCATACGCCGGGAGCTTCCTCGAAGAGATTTCTGCGCTGCTTGGCTGCTTTCTGGAAGGTATCCCACGTAGTTCTCCAGCTGGCGGCTACGTCACCACTCTCCTTCTCCAGGGTTTTAATGTGATCGGCTATTTTCGGATCTACCCAGGTAAGGTTGGCCGTGGGCAGGTGTGGTTGGGTCAGGTTAGTTGGAAAAGCGGACAAAGACCAAGCCGGCATGCGTGAGGTGATATTGGACTGCCCAAAAGAGTCCAAGGAAGCGGCTAAAATCCACTCCGGGCTGATGGCCACACAGGCAACAGGGACCTCAATAATCCCTATCCCCTGAATTTTGATGGTATTGGTCTTACCCTCCCTGTCCCCTTTTAGATTTGGGTGGCAAGCATTCGTCACTACAATGGTCTTTCCGGTTGAG